>ML794146.1:42911-98283 GCA_009831015.1 Picea engelmannii
CAATCATGTCTCTCACAAAGTGATATTGAACATCAATGTGCTTTGTCTTTGAATGATAAGCAGGGTTCTTCGCCAAGAAAATTGCACTCTGACTGTCACACTCTATCCTTACAGCTTCTTGTAGCAACCCAATACCAGAACACAATCTTTGTAACCATAATGCTTCCTTACTTGCATGAGTGGCTGCCATGTATTCATATTTTGTAGTTGAAAGTGCCACTACAGCCTGTCTTTTGCTCATCTAACTTATTGCTCCTCCAAACAGGTTAAACACAAACCCACTTATAGATATCCTATGATCAAAATATCCATCCTAGTATGCATCCACAAAGCCATGTATATCAACCACTTTGTCCAATCCCGGTCTTCCTTCGTAGCACAATCCATAGCTAGCAGTGCCACGCAAATACTTGAAAACCCTTTTTACTGTTGTCCAATGCTCCTTCCCTGGTTTTGACATATACCTACTCAAAACTCCCACTGTATGTGCAATGTCCAGTCTAGTACATACCATTGAATACATCAAATTGCCAACTGCACTCGCATATGGAATATGAGACATGTCCTCCTCTTCTTCATGTGTCTTGGGACACTGATCCGCAGATAACTTTACACCAACAACAATAGGAACCTTGACCGGTTTACATTCCTGCATATTAAACCTCTGCAATACTGTCTCGACATATTTTCTCTGATTTAACCAAAGTTTCCTCCTTTTTCAATCTCTTTTAATTTCCATGCCTAAAATGAAATTTGAAGAACCAAGATCCTTCATGTCGAATTTAGAGGACAACTGATTTTTCACATCTTGGATAATCTCCTTGTTGTTTCCTATCAGCAACATGTCATCCACATACAAGACCAAATAAATCAAATGATCACCAATTAATTTAGAATACACAAAGTGATCCTCTTTGCTTCTTGTGAAGCCAAGTCCTAGCATATAAGTATCAAATTTTTGATATCGCATCCTTGGTGATTGTTTTAAACCATACAGGGACTTTTTCATCTTGCATACCAACTCCTTCTTTCCTTTCACAGCATAACCTTCTGGTTGCTTCATAAAGATTTCTTCTTCCAAATCCCCATGCAGGAATGATGTCTTCACATCCATATTTTCTATTTCAAAATCAAATGCAGTAGCAACAGATAACAGAAATCTTATAGAGGTTAACTTGGCAATAGGAGAAAAAATCTCACCAAAATCAATTCCCTCAACCTGGGAATAACCCTTTGCTACTAAACAAGATTTGTATTTCTCCACTTTTCCTTCTACATTCAACTTTTTTTTAAATACCCATTTGTTGCCAATGGGCTTTCTTCCTGTTGGCAATTCCACTAGATCCCAAGCCTCATTCTTATCCAAAGATGACATTTCTTCTTCCATGGCCCTTTTCCAGATATTTCCATCCTCTGAATCCATTGCCTCCCTGATAGTTCTAGGATCATCATCAATAATAGACAAAGCAAAATTTGAACAAAAATCAGATGGACTATACCTTTCTGGTAGCCTTTTTTCTCGATCTGATCTCCTCAACACTGGAGTATGAGGATCTTCTTCTTTTGATTCATGCTCTTCTATAGAGTCTGCTTCATCATCCTTTAAATCAAATTCTATCTTCTCTGGTTCTTCCTTACTTGGTAGGACTTCATGTTTAACAACATCCTTCATTTCTCTAAATACCACATCTCGGCTATAGACTACCTTCTTAGTTTCTGGGTTCCAAAGATTATAACCTTTGAGACCATCTTTATATCCAATAAAGATACATTTTTCATCCTTCTTATCCAGCTTACTCCTATTTTCCTTTGGAACATGAACATATGCATCGCAGCCAAATACCTTAAGATGTGTGAGAGAAGGTTCCTTACCAGTCCATACCTCTTGTGGAGTCTTGTCACCCAATGCTGATGAGGGTGATCTGTTGACCAGATAACATGCAGTACCCACTGCCTCGGCCTAGAATTCTTTCCCTATCCCAGAACCATTGAGCATGCACCTTTCTTTTTCCATCAATATCCTATTCATCCTTTCTGCAACTCCATTCTGCTGAGGTGTATATGGAGTAGTCTTATGCCTTGCTATACCATACTTCTTACAGAATTATTCAAATTCATTCCCGCAGAACTCTCCGCCATTATCTATCCTCATCACCTTAATTCGTTTATCTGTTTGATTCTCAACAAGAGCCTTAAACTCTTTAAATTTGTCAAAGACTTCAGATTTCTAACTGAGGAAATATATCCAGGTTTTCCTCGAGAAGTCATCTATAAATGAGACATAGTACATAAATTTTCCCAATGATGGGACCGACACAGGTCCAAAAACATCACTGTGAACTAGCTGTAAAATTCCTTTTGCCCTCGTTGCACCGGAGGGGAATCTTACCCGATTCTGCTTCCCATATAGACAATGTTCACAAAAATCAAAATCCATAGAGTAGTTAGACATACCTTCAACCATACCTTTACCATGTAGTAGTCGAAGACCCTTCTCTCCGATATGCCCCAGTCTTTGATGCCACAACATAACCTTTTCTCCAGAGGCTGTAGGAGTTCTTTCTTCTTCAAATTCAATATCAGGAACAATGGAGCTATTACACCCATCACTAATAGTGCTTCCTAGTAGCTTATACAGAGTTCCAAACTGAACTCCCTTCATCAACACCATTTCTCCTCGAACCATCCTGCAAGTTCCTTTTTCAAAAATTGTTTTTACCCCAGCATCTTCCATTTTGCTTACAGAAATCAAATTTCTGGCCATACCTAGGATGTGTAGAACACCAGGCAGTGTTCTAATCCTTCCATCTATGAGTCTCAACTTGACCCTTCCTTTTCCTATGATTCTAGTTGTCGAACCATTACCCAAGAAAACATTACCTCCATCATACTTTTCATATTCGCAGAACCACTCCCTGTGGGGAGTCATATGAAAGGATGCACCTGATTCAGTCAACCATGCCTCATGATCTGCATGTGTGCTTGAAGAGGCCAAGTACACATCCCCTCCTTCTTCCTTGGAGGTCTTTTCTTCTGTAGAAGAAGATTCTTGAGATCCCTTCTTTTTCTCAACTTTGGATCTACACTGCTTCTTGTAGTGCCCTTCTTTTCCACACCTCCAACATACCCTTCCAAACTTTCCAGGAGATTTAGATCTACCCTTAGACTTAGATCTCCCACTTGAGAAATTATATCTATTTCTTTATTGGGAACGTCTTCTTGAAAATAATGTGTTTGTGCTATGTCCTTCCATATTCTTTCGTCTCATCTCCTCCGACAACAAGGACGAGACCACTTCTTCAAACTTCAAAGAAGTTGTATTACTACCTATGGCCACAACCAAACTATCCCACGAGTCTGGTAAAGAACACAAGAAACTGATACATTTATCTTCATCTAAAATTTTAATATCAACAAATACTAACTGACTTACCACAGTATTGAAGGCATTCAAATGCTCTGCCACCGAGTCTCCATATCTCATCCTCAGGTTATACAGCTTCTTTCTCAGGAATAGTTTATTTACCAGGGACTTAGACTGATACAACTTCCCCAAATTTTCCCATAAATCCTTGGTTGTAGCTTCCTCTGACACATTTAGTAATACTGAATCGGAGAGACACAGTCTAATTGTGCTCTTTGCCTTTCGATCCGTCTTTTTCCAGTCATCTGGAGAAGTTCCTGTAGGTGTCGTACCTAGATCTACTGCGATCCACTGATCTCTGTCCACCAAAATATCTTCCATCTTGAGATTTCACAGCTCAAAGCTTTTCCCATTAAACTTCTCGATCTCCATCTTTGAATTTCTTGCCATTTCTTTTCACCTAAAAAACAATACTGCAGATCTCCCACTGTAACAAGTCTTATCACAGTCCCGAGCCAAACCCTTGACCACAAAGGCATCCCCCTAAAGCTAATAAAGCTCTGATACCAAATGTAAATTCTAACCTTGTACAATATCTACTACAAACTGATATTCAGAAAAGAACAGAAAAGATACAATGGAAAATACAAACATTACACAGAGATTTTTCACATGGAAACCCAAACCGGGAAAACCAGCATATATTATATTCATACATTGTGTTACATTGTTTACAATACAATATACATATAGGAGCTAGTGGAATCCAAAACCCTAACCCAATGACCTGGATTAGTCCCAAACCCTAATTCCTTAACTGAAAATAGAAAACCATCGGCAAAAAACCATGTGCCGAAAAACCACCTAAATATCATGTGGTCCCGAAAATATTTTGTCCCAGTAATATGTTGTCCCGGAAATATGTCATCCCGGTGCGAAAAAAAAAAATCGGGGCACTACCCCCGAACCCCCACGCGAGGGGCTCCACCCCCCTACACACCCCTCTAACCCCCCTACGCGCCCGATGCAGACGCTCAGACACTACTACTCATGCAAAGAATATAACACATACCCAACAATATTCCCTTCACCTGATTGTACAAAAACAACACCTAAAGCAGTGCCAGTAGCATCGATGTGTACATGGAATTCAACCTTCCAGTTAGGATACATCAAAATAGGTGCACTACTTAACTTTTCTTTCAAAATGTTAAAAGCTCTATCACAGTCAGGTGTTGAATGAAAAACTTCAAATTTCTTTAGCAGCATCTCCAGTGGGGAAATTATACTTTCATAACTCTTGATAAACATGTGATAGTATCTAGTATGACCCAGATTGGATCGCAACTGATTTTCATTTGTAGGGGGAGGCATATTGAGAATAACAATAACTCTCGCAGGATCCACCAAAACGCATTCCCTACACACAATATGTCCTAAAATGTGTCCAAAAGAAACACAAAAGATGCATTTCTTCAGATTTAATGAAATTGGTAACTATCTACAATGGTCAAACATTAACCAAAGTAGTCCTATGTGTTCCTTCAACATGTTGTACATAGTCAATTCATCCATGTAAACTTCAAGAAACTTATGGATAATGTCATAGAAGGAAGCAATAACAATCCTATAGAAGACAATAGGTGAATTCTTAAGCCCAAAGGGCATAAAATTATAAGCAAACGAACCCAATTCAAAACTAAAGTTATTCTTTATTTTATCTTCTTCCATTATCATATCTTGATGATATCCTGAAAATCCATCAATGAAGGAATATGCTTCATTTCCATCTACCCGATCAAGTACTTCATCACTGAATGGAGTAGGGAAAGGATCATGTACACAGGATGAATTCAAACTTATGTAGTACACAAAAAATATTATGTATTCAGTTCCTTTCTTGATCTATATGACAATAGGACTAATCGATTCGGCCTCATACATAGGAAAAATCAACCCAGTTGTAAGAATCCTGACAATATCCTTTTTAACCTTTTCTTTGACTCTAGGGTTTAGGCAATATGGTCTATGTTTGATTACCTTAGAATCAATCTTCAATTCTATCTTCATCTCTCCCAAGTCTCCATTAATTTCTTTAAGTTATGAAAATATCTTAGGGAACAAATCCTCATACTCCCATAACAGAGCTTGGATATTTGTCATGGTATGTTCATCCCAATAATCCCCTATAGAATCCAATTTAGGATGCTCCTCACTCCCAATATTAATCTTCTAAAACTTTCAAGGCTGAGTATATGAACTATTGGCATTACCTGATAAAGTATCCTTAAATTCTCTTGTTCCTATAAACTATTTAAAGGTCAAATGTCTAAGCTCCTTGAAGTCTTTAGGATCTTCAGGATCCTTGTCTACTTTGCTACAAACCATGGGTATTCTTGTAGGGGATGTATAAAAATTGTATTGAAGCAGATATTCATGCTAAACACATATTGTAGGTGAATACTTGGGCTTCAATTCATTAGTAAATAGCATTTTCTTAATTTGTTGCAATACAATTGTGATTTCTGAAGACTTACTAGAAAAGGAGAAATCATGTCATCTTGTAGTACCTTCCAACATGTAGTTTTTGTTTTGGTCTCCTCATGCACATACCAAGATTTTTGAATTATTCTTAGAGAATGGAAGAAATTATGTACCCAAATAAAATGGGGTAGTTTCACAGCTCCCCATGCCCTAAGAAAATACTCAATATGCTCAACTAGATCAGATAAACCATTGTATGTCTCTAAAGTTAATATTTGACTCTTCATCTTCTGATATCGATTTGATTGGATGACTTGTGATGGAGAAAGGAAGTAGTGTTGTATGGAAAGTATAAACTTATCCCAAGAAGAAATACATTCCATCCCAAGTCCATCATAACATCCTTAATCTCATATTCATAAATATGAGCATTCAGTCTAAATTCTCTTCCAGTCCTTCTCTTTATTCTTTGCAGCCTACTTGTTTTTCTTTCTAGAAGGTTAGAAACAATGACCTCTTATGGATTTCCTTCAGCTCCCAAGGACATTTTGATTGTATTCCACAACTTCTCAACAATTTTCTCATCATCCAATATATTACAAAATAACAGAAACCAAATATCAACAACTTTTTGTTACTTACCCGAGGAATCCGTTTGAGCAGATGACTCTATGGAAATCCTTGGTTGATGAGGATTCAACTTGAAACTTATTTCTGCAACTTCTAGTGTTGAATAACTAGGCATCTGTCTGAACATTTCTATTGCATTCTTAAATAATTCCTTCTATCGTGCAGGATCATACTTGGTATTTTCTAGCACAACCTCTCGAATCTTGATTTGATGAGGACTCTTTGTATCTACACCAGTCTTCACTCCTCCTTTAGTAATGATATTAATATTAGACCCACTTCACTAAAACTTTGGGTTTAAAATTTATCAAATTGTCTCCTCTCTATCTAGCACAATCTTCCCAGTTAGCAATCAGATCAGGACAGTCTTTAGTAGTATGAGTAGTATTCCCACAGTGAGAACACCACGGTCTTCTTCGAAGTGTAAAATATCTTGCATGATTCCCTTGCTCATCACAATTGTAGCAGTGAGCTATTCCTCTTCGTCCAGTTCATCCACCTATATATCCTCCTCCACCCTTATGAGCTCCTCCAAATCCTTGAGGTCCTTCATTCACTCTGAATGCAAATTGATCCAATTTATATACAAGAGCATCCAGAGCGCGCCATTGATTAGTAGTATGAGTAGGTGAAAAACATAAATCACAATACATTGTATTCATAGTTGGCGTATATTTCTCCAGAATGAGGCATTGACATGGAGAATTCATGTGATTTCTATAGATCTAACAATACTCATTGGTTTGGATTCCCTGATTGTTTGGAAAGGTATGGTATTGAATAGGCCTATGTAACGGTGTTGTAGCAGAAACCTACACAAATCCTCACAATGGCCCCACTAGAGGAGGTGTCATTTAATTACTAGAGGGCCCTGCACCTCTCATTCTCATACATTTGGTCACTGTGTGACCTTCTATATAACAACTTGTACACCATACTTGCGGTTGAGCTACCTTAGGAAGGGTCAAATCTTGGATATTTTTGGTCAATGTAGATATATGACCCTGCAGTTGTGTAATACTAACATCTTTAGTAGGTATCATAACTCTTAAGCTCCCTGAATAGCCTATCATAGGTTCAATATTCATGGCATGCTTGAATGATTCTCACAATGAGGTTTTTCTTTGTTGCATCAAAGGGATGCGAGTCAATGGTAGCAACCCCTAAATAAACCACTCCCTTTGATGATATTCATGGATAGGGTTCTCCATATTACCTATTACATCTTTAAATATCTGATTGTATTCCCACGTAGATTCTCCATATTTCTGCTTTATTTCTTGCAACTTAGAAAGTTCCTACTATTCTAACCGTGGTAATTGAAATTCTATAATAAACCTCTCTCTTACTTGAACCAGAGTGAAGGCTTGACCTTGAATCCTTGGCTCAATAGTCTTCATGTACCATTTGAGAGCTCCATCTCTCAAAGTGGTCTGAAACTAAAATGATTTGTTTTCATTTGGAGTCCCTCAAGATCTCCAGATGGATTCACATAGAAACTAGTGTTTCTCAACATCCTCCTCTCCCTTTACCCAAAACTCAGGGTATTGGGTAAGTGAGCCTGCAATTTGTGTTCCCATAGATGAACTTGTAGATAATATTGAAATAAACCCATGTAATTCTAGTTGCGATATAATGGTATACATTGCCACACTTTCACTACTACTACTACTAATACTACTCAATAAACGTGCAGAACTCAAAGAACTAGAAATGACAAGAATTGTAGAAGTATTTACTTTAGAAATTACCATATTTGTTGACAACATTGGGGGAATAGGTGATTTGGGACTGGTACCTTTACCTCCAAAACAAATCTCTTTGATCTGGAGGGTCTCATTTTCTTGCAGTGTTGTATTTACTTCTTGATATACACTAATATCCTCTGGGGTAACATGTTCTTCTCCTTCCACAAATCCTTCTAAGGTCTGAGTTGGATATTCCTCAGCAGTGGTGGAATTCACTATTTCTCTCTCATATTATTCCTCTAAACACTTCCTCTTGAATGATTCCTATAAAATCTATGCCTCTCATACCAACTCTCTCTTTCAATCATTAACTGGACATTCTTCCTCATCTTTGCAACTTCCACAACTCTTAAAGTTATTATCTATCACCACCATCTCTCCAAATATTCTTTCACAACCGATCGGTCTTCTTTTTTGTTGTATTCATTTGGTTCTATAACATCTCGAGCCACCAATAGGTTGGGCAATGCTACCAACACAACCTTAACTTAGCCGTTAAAGATTTGATACCATTTTGTAACATCCCCGACCACCCACAGGTCGGGAAATGCCACTACTGTGGAATATACACTTATATTTATATATAACATGCATATTAAATCAAATTAACTCATTTAACAAAGAGTTACTGCAATCATACAGACTTAAACATAATTTACAATAAATATCATTGCAATGGAATACATTATAATTTTACAAGCATCACAGACATGCATTTTAATTGAAATTAAACACATAATGATACTTATCTTTGAAACTATAGTAACTCCACCAACTGCGTGCAAACCTTCCATGAACCTCCTAGACATAGACCATGTTTCTCATCACGCTTAGTAGTGGGTCACCCCTGAGATGGGACCAAGCTCCACCCATGGCAAGGGAATCCTAGACTAGGTTGAGGTTACATGAAACTTCACAAAGCAACCAGAAGGATTCTCTCCAGGAGCCTTCTTATGCCCAATACTCATGGATTCTCATTCCCCACATGCATGTTCCACTCGGGAGTATACACCTTCACAAGAACAGTCCATCAGTGCTTCACCTCCCTTTTTGGGTCTCGACAATAGGCCAGATCATGAATTCTCAGAGCTCCATAGCTGGTGTTGTACTCTCTCTGGGAGAAAACCACTTCCCAACAAACTCTCTCACATGGAGAGAGATGCTAATAGGCTTGACAACCTACCTCTTCTACCATGGACCTGACAACATTCTTATTCAACACACTCCCCGACTCAGCTCCATCCAGGTGAGGACAACAACAATGGTTCAACACTGATTCACACAAGGATGACAGTAGCAACCAAAAATTGGGTATGGACGTCCAAAAATGACAACCATCAACACTAAGACACAACATGGATTAGTAAGAAATAGTTGATGGAAACAAGCCACCCTCAGTCAAGGAACTGTGTGCTTGAAAAAACTAACCTTTATGACACACACATGACACATACATATATGGGATGCTCGGTCTTCACGGAAGACGCGGCTTAGTCTGTCGATTTTCCCATTGGTTCTCACTGAGTTTGTGACCAGGAAACAACATAGAGGTCGATTGCAGAGGAAAAATGGGTTCAGACTTCAGATGGAAGAATTACCAATGAACCCACACGGAGGTTGGAAGAATGGGAAGCGAACCCCCAACACTACTAAATTCTGCAGCTTTAACTACATGTACTCAGGTCGACATATGTCTTCTTGGAGCTGCATGCACTCCATTTCGCATACATTCCTTTCCCAGTAACTTGGGACAACACTTGATCAATTGACCACCTTAGCCTTTTAGGAAATAATAATAAATTATTATCCGCTTTAGAGGTAAGCCTCCTAGCTTAGCCCTTAGGCCCACACACTTAGCCTTCTCCCTTACCCAACCTTGTGGAAGCTTAGTCCCCCATCATTCTTTCTTCATGGTCGGTCTGCACATAGCGATGTTTATATTTTGTTAATGATCTACATAAATACATATACAAAATTAGGCTCCTAGCCTTTAACACCTAGGTTCTCTGGCCTAAATAACACATAGTCCCACCATCTTATCAACACTCGACTCACCAGCCTACAAAACATGTTTACAATTCATTTTTACAACTGGGGTTATATTGGTGGATATTACAATCCCCTCCCCTTATTTTTGCACTGTCCTCAATGCAACTCTTTACACAACATCAGCAAGATTTCCAAAATCCTCAAAAATATGCAGGTATTCTACTCGCATAGCATCCTCATGACCGTACTAGGTCCACTGGACCTTTACAAGCCCTATGGATCGATTCCGAAGATTTCTGCTCTTTTTGTCTAATATGCGCATCAGATGCACTTGCAAGACACCTTCTTGCTCCACCTGAATCACATTCCAATCAATTACACGATTAGCATCAGGTATATATATTTATTAAGAAATGAAAGATGAAACACATTATGTACAGTCATGGATGCAGGTAATTCAAGCATATATGCAATGTATATATATGTATATACAGACAATTCTAATAACATTATAACTTGTATACAACATACACAACATACAATAAATAGAGAATTGTACTTATCTTTTGATTTGAGAAGACCTTCCACCCCTGAATAGGGCTATGACTCCATCAAGGCAATGGCTTCCCAATATAGCCACAGTCCACAATCCATATCCACATGGTCTAGGCCAAGGTACCAAACCTCAGAAGCACTCCAACCATTCAAACCTCAGCAGCACTCCAACCAACGGTTTCTCCTTCCCCACATGCTTGTCCCACCCCAGGAGTGTACACCTTCACTATCACACAGTCCATTGGTTGCTACACTTCCCTTTCCTTGGGCTTCAACAATAGGTTGGCTTAGGAAGTCTCAGAGCACCGTGGCTCCTGGAGATCCAAATGCCTGCAAGGTTTCCAATCAACATCATCTCATCTGCATCACCCACATGCATTTATCATGAGAAAACATAAAAGAATTCATTTAGGAACTTCAATTAGTTTGAAAGGGAATTCAACTTTTATCCCCAAAAAATGAAATTCTATTTCATGATTCATCTTGGTTGTTTCCATATTATGAATGCATCCATCCTTGTGGTTTTCCACAGGCACCAAACTGCATACCATTTTTCCTATAATTCTTCCTCTTGCATACAACCAACAAATTGTTAGTGTTTTCTGTACATCATAATTCAACATGTACAACACCTTATGAAATGATCTTAGAATTTCCCGCACCTAGCAATTCAATCATAATTACCAAAAAATTTAAACAAATAGAATGACACGTCATTCTATGCATATGCATGTTCATAATTAATAACAATAAGTTTATTATTTCAATTTTCTGAACAAAAGATTTTCTCTAGTCTATTCCTGTGACTACCTGGCTTGCAACTTTCCTATTTCAATGTTTAACAGTTCCTGAAATGTTCTCAACTTCATGAGTTAGCAACATTTCAGCCATTAGTATAATTATTTCCATGCCAAAAACATATATGCATGTAATTACAAAATGTATTCAACCAAGTGCATTTAAGTATACAATTCCATCATTTATGAGTGCAACTCTGCCCCTTACTAGTCATGAGTACAACACTCAATGTCTATTTATTCAGTGCACCCTTGTATTGAATTACATAATGATCTTCATCTCATTCATGTATCTCACCATCCATAAGTTAGAATTATTGCCAATGTGTTGCCACATTCTCCACACACCTTCTATTGTCTTCCCAATTAATTGGATGCCTTCCTTTTCAACTTGAAAACTACACCAAGAATATAATTATGTGGTGTTCATTAGTGTTAGAAAAAAGGTTGCAGTCCAAGTTTTATTTAAAGGTAGGAATCTTTTTAGTACATGTGTGTCTCATAACCTTTCCATATCCATACCTTGCCATATCCAACCAAGTCCTGATATCATACATGACTAGCTTACTGGCATTCATTCCTATAACAAGTTCTTATCTTTGAGTTCTTTGGTTATTACCCCATAACCAAATTAACATGACATTCTCATATGTCAGTGTGTGCATTCAAAGCTAAGAAGCTTTTAATTAATACAGGCCTCCAACCTTTACCACATCTAGTGGTATGCATTCAATAATATAATCATGTGATTTTATAAAAATAACTGTGGATGAGGAAATTCTTACATAAATTTCCTTTCAACAATTATGCAAAAAGAGTAATAAAACTCATACCTGCATGACTGCCATTAATAAATTTTATACTACCTAAAAGTCTGATGGTAGTAGAAGCTTTCATGCTTCTTTGATCAAACTTATAACCAAAACTTTGGCTTTCTGTTTCTTCCCTCCTTATGTAGCAACATCACCAACAACACTTGCAAACATGTAAGCATTTTTTCCTCTAGCTGACCAAACAAGCTATAACATACTTGTTGCCACATAAATTGCAACAACTTATTTCTCCCTATAAAACTTTTTCTTGCTAATCCCAGAAGTATTCAATTCTTCCTGGATTCCCGAATCTTCTTGTGTTGTCATTGTAGTCATTGTACATGACTATTTTTGTCCTGAGCACTTTCTATCCAAATCAATCTTGGTTTCCTTTGCATTTATAGTCCCAAACTAAGTTGATATTAACCTTCAGCTTTCGTTAATTTCCTGGATCCAACTAACCCAATCTCGTACTTGGATGAATCAAATTCCACACCAACTTGTTTTATAGACTCTGGATTCTTCAACATCCATTTACTCTTCATGACTGAACTTCTTCAGCCCCTTCCCAAAGGAATACTTTAGTACTTGAGGTTTTCTTGTACTCTTCGCTTCTCTTTTGCTAGCTGCATAGAATTAACTGAAATTCCTTCTTTTACCTTACCATCATATATTCAAGTGATACCTCCAACCTCTTGGGTTGTCACTCATGGCTCTATGGTTATTCATTGTTATTTAAGGAGTATGTCTTCTGAATTAACCTGGTTATGATCCCATAACGAATCATAACATAATAAGAAACTGACATTTTATCTAAGTTCATTCTAGCATCAACAACACTTACACACTACAGGCCTTTGGCCATTACATATCAATTTACATACTGAAAATTAATTGAGGGAATCCTTACCTCGATCCCCTTCAACATGTATGCATAAACATAAACTAAATGCATACTTGTCTGGTTGTTACCAACCTACTTGTTGTTGTCTGACCAACTGATATTTGTAGAAGCTCACAGACTTCCGCCTTCATCATTTTGATAACCATTCCTGCCATCCTCATGGGTCTTGACCTCGATGGAAATTATAAGAAACAACAACATCCACATATTTAACCCTGATGTATCATTTTTCCTGAATACATAATCCATCCTTTAGTCATACTCAAACATTATTTCATAATAACATACTATTCTAAATTCACCAGCATGTTATATGCATATCCAAGCATGTACATATGCAAAATAACCCATCCATATTGATGCATACCCACCCCCATGCTCTCGTTTGGGTTGCACGACATTTGGGTCTAGGATCTTTCTTCTTTTTGAGTCGGATCGACCCTTAGGGATCCTTATTCAACCCAAGAAAATTATACACTGGCCCCCTTTTTCTTTTAGGTGTAGGTCCTGACAGACCCGTGGGCTATTCCTGCGAACTTTCAAAACTCCAAGTTCTAGGCGCTAGCCCCTTTTTCATTAGCCATTTCCTTCTTAAGACCGTCGGCTATAACCTCATGGAAAACTGTGATTGTAGGCGTGGGCAAGAGTGGTTTCAGGCCAACCTTATTTTCTCCCTGCAATTCACCTCCAACTACCATGTATTCCTTCGGTGATACCGTGGTATAAATTGCAGCCCGCTCTCAGATTTTTAACATCCGAACAAGTTCTGGCCCTGCAATCCATCTCATCCTTCGATCTCTCACTTTCAACAATGATCCGTGATAAATGGATTCTATCTATACTCCTTTCATGTATTTCACGCGCCTTCCCAAACCTCCATGATCTTTCGGCATGTAGCTCCCTTACAAACCAACGACTATGATTGATTTTCAACTACGATCGATTTTGGCTTTCCAGTCTTCGGGAGTTTCAACTCTCAAATCTCGCTCCCTCCTCAGTAGCTATCTTCTGAAGTGGAATATCTACTGACACCTATCACTACAGATGCGCGGCTACAATTTCCTCTGTGAATCCGGCCTTTAGGAGTTTCAGTTCTTAGCCTCTCGTTTCTTCCAAAGAGATTTCTCCAAAATGGCAGATCATTTTCCACGCATCCTTCTAAATCGACGGCTCTGCTCTGGCTTTGGGACTTTAGTCTTTTCAACCAGATCAACATTCCTTCGGCTCCCTTCTTGATCAATGATCGAGATCTCCTTCGGGACTTCGGTGCTTTCAAACTTTCTTCCTTCGCGTTATCCCGGAGTGTTTCCACCTGGAGTTCATGATCTATTGGCACATACCCTCCTGCATGATCAACGATTATAGGTGGCTTCAACACTTCAGGCTTCGACGATTTCATCTCTTCCCCAACCAAAAATTTTTGAAGTGGTTCGCTCCAAAGTTATGGATCTTTCGTCACATGTCAGCCTTGATGATGGATGGTCCCAAATCACTTTGGGACTTTGCAACTTTGACAATTCCACTCTTCTGTGCACATAAGGGTTAAGTCTCGTGCGCTTACCTCCAAATCCAACAGTTGTTGGTCCTTTGCACTCATACCCAACGAATGGGATTTGTTCCTCTCCTATGCGCTTCCTTTTCTCTATTCGACATTGATATAACGGTCCAGGCTCCTCCTTAGAGGTGACCTTGGGTGGTGGCCTCATGCAAACACGTGATTGAGGGCACACTCAAAGGTGGTTTGAGACCAAACTACTTTTCATCCCGCAATTCACCTTGAGCCTACACGTGTCCTTTCTCCAAAACTGTGGTTTGGATTGCGGCCCGCCCTCAACTTCATAAATCTCGAGCACCTTCTATCCCCACAATGCGATATGACCATCGATCTCACGATCTTGACGATGTTTCTAAATAGACGACTGAGATCTACCTCCAACAGTTAAGATATATTCTAACTTAGAAGATTTTCTAAGTATTCAAAGGCTTCGACCTTTTCTCCTCCTTCGAGTTTGTCTATCGAGTCTCTTCTTCACTCACGTAAGCATTATCTCTTCTGAGCTTTAGGACATAGAATGATTCCATCTCCCATGCACTCCTTGTGTTATCTCTTCTGAGATTTTCAAGTTACTAGGTATCCTAAGGGTCTTGGCCCTTCTCTTTCCTTTCAAAGGAAAACTTTGTGGCCTCCTGACAACCTTCTCCTTAAAGAACATCTTGGTGAGTGTTTTCTATAGAGTGTTCAACAGCTCTGTAAGTGTCTTCCTCTGATACTCTTATCCCTGAACTCGACAAAGAGTTCTCTCTATGCACACTTTCACTCACTCGATGTCTGCCTGACACAACCCTACAGAGTTCTCAGTGACTCTATCTCTCTATGAACTCAACACAGAGTTCTTCCTGTGTACTCCTTTCACTCGCAACTCACATGAGAGAAACAATTGAAACTTATTCGTTACCTCACCAGTTCACACATTAATATGCAGTGCAACACCACTTATGTCATGGTTTTACGATACCGCTACTCCTCCCGAGCTTCTTAACATGGCGAGGGTAACCTTTTGGCACTCAGGAACATTCTAAGGTTCGAAATTGGTTTCTCCAGACACAATTTCCACCTTAAACCTCGAGTCCAATGACCACTTTTCTAGCCCATCCAGGCTCAGTGTTGAAACCATGGGTCAGAACTCGAATTTTGTCTACTTCGACAATAATTATTTCCTAAAATTTTCCTTCAACTTCCAATAACATGGCCCATACAGGCTTAGTGTTGTAACCATGCTCTGATACCATATTGTAACATCCCCAGCCACCAACAGGTTGGGAAATTCTACCAACACAACCTTAACTTTAAGGATGGAAATTTATTTTAAAATGTAGAAACCTTGGCGAATCTTACTAATCCTTCATATGTCAACTATAAAAGTTTGGTGATATTTTCGTAAAAATATTCAAATTTCTAAGTATTTTATATAGTTTTTATAATTTTTTTCCGATTTTTAAGGTAAAATAATTTTATCCTATAGAATTTGGGCGAATCATTTTTAAAATAGCGAATCTCATTTTTAGAAAAACCATAGAAAATTAGCCCATGAGCGAAATTTAGCCCCTAAAATCATCCCTACTTAACTTAGCCTTTAAAGATCTGATACCATTTTGTAACATCCCCGACCAACCACAGGCTGGTAAATGCCACTACTGCGGAATATACACTTATATTTATATATAACATGCATATTAAATCAAATTAACTCATTTAACATAGAGTTACTACCATCATACAGACTTAAACATAATTTACAATAAATATCATTGCAACAGAATACATTATAATTTTACAAGCATCACAGACATGCATTTTAATTGAAATTAAACACATAATGATACTTATCTTTGAAATTGTAGTAACTCCACCAACTACATGCATACCTTCCATGAACCTCCTAGCCATATACCACGTTATTCATCAAGCTCAGTAGTGGGTCACCCCTGAGCTGGGAACAAGCTCCACCCAGGGCAAGGGAATCCTAGACTAGGTTGAGGTTACAGGAAACTTCACAAAGAAACCGGAAGGATTCTCTCCAGGAGCCTTCTTATGCCCACTACTCACGGAATATCATTCCCCACATGCCTGTTCCACCCAGGAGTATACACCTTCATAAGAACAGTCCATCGGTGCTTCACCTCCCTCTCTGGGTCTTGCCAACAAGTCGAATTAAGAATTCTCAGAGCTCCGTAGCTAGTGCTAGACTCTCTCTGGGAGAAAACCACTTCCCAATAGACTCTCTCACCTGAAGAGAGTTGCTCACAGGCCTGAAAACCTGCCTCTTCTACCACCATCCTGACAACCTGCTTCTTCAACACACTCCTCGACTCAGCTCCAGCCATGTGAGGACAACAACAATGGTTCAACATTGATTCACATAGGGATGACAGTAGCAACCAGAAATTGGGTATGGACGTCCAAAAATGGAAACCGTCCACACTAAGACACAACAAGGCTCAGTAAGAAATAGCCGATGGTAGCAAGCCATCCTCAGTCAAGGAACTATGTGGCTGCAACAACCAACTGTTATGACACACACACATGGCACAAACATATACAGGATGCTCGGTCTTCATGGAAGATGTGTCTCAGTCCGTCGGTTTTCCCACAGGTTCTCACTCGGTTCATGACTAGGAAACAACACAGAGGTCGATTGCAGAGGAAAAATGGGTTCAGACTTCGGATGGACAAATGACCAGTGAGCCCACGCAGAGGTTGGAAGAATGGGAAGCAAACCCCCAACATGGTTGACTTCTACGACTTTACCTTAATGCGCCCAGGTCGACATTTATCTTCCTGGAGCTGCATGCACTCCATTTTTCATACATTCCTTTCCCAGGAACTTGGGACAACACTTGGTCAACTGACCACCTTAGCCTTTTAGGAAATAATAATAAATTATTATCCCCTTTAGAGTTAATCCCCCTAGCTTAGCCCCTAGGCCCACACACTTAGCCTCCTCCCTTACCCAACCTGTTGAATCTTAGTCCCCCATCACTCTTTCTTCATGGTTTGTCTGCACGTAACTATGTTTATATTTTATTAATTATTTTCATAATTACATATACAAAATCAGGCTCCTGGCCTTTAACACCTAGGCTCTCCAGCCTAAATAACACATAATCCCACCAACTTATCAAGACTCGGCTCACCAGCCTACAAAACATGTTTACAATTCATTTTTACAACTGGGGTTCTACCACCTTCTTTCAACAATGGTATCCCTCTTCAGAGCCTGTTCATCTCTTTCACTTTTCTTTTGATGCCCCCCTTTATTTCAAAGGAAAATTCTTAGTATCTTAACTCATGAGCCCTCCCACAAATCACCTTCCCTTGAACATAGGGGTTTATGCTACCATATCAACTAAAGGAAAAGGACACATTCCTTCTTATACTAATAAAACCTTGATCCAATGACGGATTTCCCGCAACAGGATTCCTTTGGCCTCTTCTCTGAATACAACTTATGCTTTCTAAAAGGCTTGACAATTCTTTTCAATGAACTCAATAATGTAACCCTCCAAAGTAGTATGCACCCATAAGTCTAGATCGAATGATCTAGATGATGAAGAGCCACTAGACTCTCAACAATCTAGTTATATCTCTTTTTTACTCAATATTTTTATTATGAGGCTTCTTGCAGCTGATCTAACCTCTAAAATAACTCTTCGGGGAATTTAACCCAAAAAATATCATCTTGGTCACTAGCATGTTTTGAATAGAAAACGATATTCTTTACAACCCTAAATCCCTTGTTCTGCAACTTGGGATCTTGTCTTATGAATGCATCACACTTCCTTTTCCACCAGTTTTCAACCTTAGACTTGTAGATCCGATGAGGCATCCTTTAAAAACTCCCTCTAAATCTTAGTCCCAACAACAAAACCATTTGTTGGCACAAAATCAAGACCAAGGTTCTCGACAGTTACCAACAAAAAAGTACCGATGTATTCTAGGAACGTTGGCATATTCAACCTTCTGCAAGGGAAGGAGGTCTCACACGAAGAGTAGCCAAGACTTCTATGATGAAGGGAGTTAAAGAGAAAACAACATCATATCAATATCTACACTACTCAGATCCATATATTAACCATTAAAATAAGGTTGTGACAGTAATAAGATACTAATTAGATAAAAAAAAAATATGCAGCAGAAACAAAGATCAATTTGCAACATAAAAAATAATCTTAAAACAATTTTTGGGTGCCCAAACCACTTCATTAAATTAGTAGCATTAGTATCAAAACCATCGTACAAAATAGATGTGATAGACCATCCTTCAACTGCATAGATCTTCAATACAAAATATTTCACAGTGAGACCCAATCCCTTATAACCCATTACAGACTTAAAACCTATTGAAAATGCGATAGTAACAACATGGTCCATTACAATAACCAGTCATGACTATACTAACCAGATCCTAACCTAGGACATAACAACATAGGATAAAAAATAGTGACAATGCCTATAAAAACAACATCAACCTTCTCATTACATGGCCCTTTTATTTATACTTTTCGCTTCTTTCATAAAGTCACTTGACTAAATCAAACCCTCTCTTAACCACACTCTGGATTCCTTTATTTTCCAACCATGATATTGTGTCTTCTATTGTCTTCTAGAATTCCAGTTGGCATGCGATGCTTTACCAAAATGAAGGATTTATCAAAATGAAGGGCCCAAAAGGGATCCAAAAAAACCTAACAACTCAACCTATTCGTCCAAACCAACTCCTATACTTAGCTCTGGCCCTAAATTTCCAACATAATAAGTATCAAAATTGGAATATAATGTGGTAGAAGACCTAAAAATGATGAAGGAAAAAATTTAATTTATGGACTTGTGAAGAATCCCCCAACAGAAATACCTTTTTATAAAACCCTTAAAAGAAGGAGATAGACCCATGGTAAACCCCAATCCAAGCACAAACATTATTACCTATGGTGAAACCAGAAAATAAAATGTAAATTTAGCATCCACTGACAAGAAGTGTGATTTTTCTATCCCTCCTTTCTTGCTAACTTTTGAAAAAATTACATAAATTTACACAACTATCTAGTGGATTCTGGGGAATCTTCAAATGTCATGCCCTATTTTGTGTGTAATAAGTTGAATGCAACCCCTTCCAAGAGAGACACACACATTATAGAATTGGATAGAACCAAAGTTAGAGTCATTGGTGAACTAGATGTTATGATTCACATTTCTTCAAACCCAAAATTTCACCAAGTCATTGACATAATAGTCATGGATATCCCAGAAGCTTATGGGATGTTGTTGAGTTGAGACTAGTCAGAAACATTGCATGGATATTTCAGTACTGACTAGTCTTGCCTATAGTTTCCATTGAAGGGGCATACTAACATGATCATAATTGATAGGGAGAAAAACCTAAAACATACTGCCACTAATCTAGAATCCCCAAATGAACCTTCTTCAACCAAATTCCCTATGTTAGGAAACTATTCATGTGATTTATATTTTGGGAATTTCTCACCTTTTATATCTGAAGTATTGTTTAAATATATGATATAGCCCTAAAATTCCCTACTTATGCATACATGGCATTGGCCTTTTTACTTTCACAATTTTCCAAACTATTGCTGAGGAACTCTATTTAAAAAACCATTTTTGGGAGCATGTAGGTGTCCTTATGACTACTTCCCACATACATACGCTTGCTGCATAATAGACATCCCATGTACATATGCTAGTTGCACACTAAACAACTCGTGTTTACCTCCAAAAGTTGCAAAAAATAAAAATTTGCAAGGATTTCAATGGAGTTAACGTGCTATTTGAGGTTTCCCAACTAATTCACCTGTTGTGTCCCATCCCCATACCAAATAACTATCCTTTTGTCATATAAAAGGAGGCCTTGGGGTCTCATTCCAACATCAAGCATTATAACAATGAAACTCTTCCCAAATCCCTTTCCCTCCTTGCCCAAGCATTTGCAACCCTTCTGAGTTCTTGCCTCAACATTCCCTCTTTAGCCTTTTCTCCTATACAATCCCTTCCCTTCCCTTAAAGTGATCAGTTGATTGTGAGAGAAAGCATTAGGATAGTGCACTTGGAGCAACATTAAGAGGAGCCTAGACTAGGTTCATGAAGCGTCGGCCTACAAATGTTGTAATTTTTTATCTTTGGATTTGAATAAAAGAATATTTTTCCTATCCCAAATGATATCTTTATGTCTTTCATTTGATTTATGCATAATGATTTATATATAACCCTAATTTATCAGTAGATATAGAATATGTGTAGAATTGTTTGAATAAGTACTCTTGTAGGTCAACTTTGGGAGGAGACTTACATCCTCGGAAGCTACAAAGATAGAGGTGGTCTACATCAAACGTTGGACTAAAGGTATTGCTTTTGATCTACTTTCCTATCTATTTTTGTTCATTTATTTAGAGTGTTTGGGGTAGTTTAGGAATTAGATCATATTTTAAGGGAGTTCATAGCTTTGTCAATACATTGACCCTAGTATAATAATAGGGGGATTTTCTCGCTAGCAGAATTGGTGACTCCACCGGGGAGTCTCTCTAGGGTTTTAGAGGGAGGTTTTTAGGTTTTAATTGGCTTCTTTATTTCCTTTTGAGTTTTTTTCAAGTTCACTGAGTCTTTTAAGGGTCTATGATCACCTACAAGGTTCCTACCAACTTTCCCTACCCAATAAGTCTCCCTAGTATTTTTCTTTTTTGAAAAATCCCAGAGGTGTATGCGCTCTACTTTGGTTCAACCCGCGTACATATGCAGTCTGCACAATAGACAACCTATGTACATATGCAGGATGTTGGTGCATCAACCCGCGTCTCTGTGACTTGAAAGTGTTTTTGAAAAAGAGAGGTCTTTCTCTTTCATGATAGAAGTTTAGGCTCCCATGGCTTTCTTGGACCTTACAGAGCCTTTTGTTTTTGGCCTCAGCTTGGGTTAAAGATTCATTTTTAACTTTTTTTCTTTGTTTTGTTTTGTTTTCCCTAGAATTTTAGAGTGAACTTTCAAGTTTTAGATCCTCCTTTTCTTTCTTTTTGAATCCCTGTGTTTACATAGTTGGATTAGGCTCTCTGTCAATCTTGGTTTTTTTTTTCTCTTTTTTCCTGTTTCTTGCTTTGAAAAACAAAAAATAATTTTTACTTTAGTTTTTCTTGTTAAAGTCGTTCAAAAAATCAAAAAGAATTTTTTCTTGCATTTAGTTTGGTAACGTAGCCTTGGTTGTTTGTTTGCAAAAGAAAAGAGTCTCAGTTTCAAATTTCATTCTTGCTTTCCTAAAATATAAGTAGTTTTTCTTAGTCAAATGAAATCACTTTTTAGGAAACTTTCAATTACAAGATCTTGAAACATTAATTTGAAAAGTTGATATTTACAAAGGATTTTACAAGCTTTTCTTTAATTTCGAAGTATCTTGTTTTCTTTTAAATGCTCTCAAGTTCTCTTCATTTTTTGTCTCTTCCAAACACCATTAGTTGCATGACTACATCCTTTGTGTAAATCAAGCCTTAAAATTAACGCTTAACTTAAAATATATTAGACTTTATGTTTGTAGGGCTCACCGACTGGTTTAGGATTTTAGGGCCTTGAATTAGGTGTGAAGAGAAAACTCTTCAAGGCCATTTAAAACAAACATTGGATTCTGAGATAGGGAGTGTCTAAACTCCAACATCATAAGAGTTAGCCGGGACACCCCTAACACACGGAATAAAAATGAGGTCCTGTGAGGAAAGGTAGAGGAGACAACCCCTACAAAGACAGACCAAACATAGTGAGGATTGTATATTGAGGGTCTTTCTTGGGAACAATACTGATCACATTTTCCTATGGAGCCTTGTGGACTTGAATTCATTTGATATCCTCAATTCTCTTCCAGACCAATTGCTTTCGACACCCTTGAAAGGCTTCAGACTTGTTATCCTTCTCATTATGATCAACCTAAATGTCGACTATACCCGGTTGGTGACTGACCGCGAGCTGGAAACTTAGTTGCCTATTTTTTACGGACTTACACAAGTGATTGTGGGGGTATACTACAATACCTAGAGAGGATGTCGTATCGCACTTCGTGAAGTATACTTGGAGGGTGCTCCTATGTTTGAGTTGCACATACACTGGTTATTTTCTCTAGTGTTGATTGGCGTAGTTGTCCTTCCCACTAATTAGTCAACTGCTTGATTTATCTTTAGGAAACTTTTAGTGTCTGCACTTTGTTCCATGCTATTCAACCCTTACTATGTCGGTTTATAATTTCACAAAGTGGAATATCAACATCTCTTCCGGTTGCGAAGCCTTCAGGGCATGTCATCAGTTACTTTGGATCCACCTCTACCACCGTTTAGGTGAAGACTTGATCAAGAAGGATCGTTCAAAGAAACCGAGTTGCAGTAAACTGTACTCGAGCCTACTCCAAGAGGAGACTTTTCAGCACCAGAGGAATCTATTGTTTATGAACTTGATACCGAAGGTTTTAGGCTAGCAAATCCTCTGATTATCGACTTGTCAGTGTCGCTCCTAATCCAGGTTGTCCCTCTCGAGGTGACATCTTCTGAACACCAGTTTATTTGGCGAGTGAAAATGGAAGAAAATGTTTCTACTTCATCATGGAGTCCTCATGCTCCTATTACATCTACCACTGGAGGGGGAATTGTACCTCCTTCCCCACCTTCGCCTATTAGGACCACAATTGTCCCGACAACCACGACTTTCGACAGTGGTTCAATCCCTTTGATGGCTTCAACCATTGTTCTGTTCACTCAGAACGCGACAATGCTCCCTTATCATATGGGATGCCCGAATTTGACTCAAATTCAGTTCTTACTTACTCTACTTTACAGACCACGGGTCTGGGGGAAGAGAGCTCTAATTATCCCTTGCAAGGATCAATCAGGGGAAATACTTCCCCTTTCAATTTTATTTCTTATAGTGGGCGTCATATACCTCCTCTATCCCCTTCACTCAGTGGCACGTTTCAACAGCCAATCGAGCCTAATGCTAATTATAGCTTGTTTAGTGGAGGCAGTTTGGGACCTTCGTCCTACACAATGCTAGTGGGATCTATGTTGTTCGCTTTGTTTGGTGCATTTGGGAGAAACACTTTTCCTTTGTTTACTTTCTCGACTTGGGCAAACCCTAGCTTTGGTCAACAAAACATTGTGCAAGGTACCATTCCTTCACAGGGAATGACGACTGGAGTATTCTCCACACAAGGTCTTTGGAATCCTTGGCAGGGCTTGTTTCCCTCGCAAGGGATGTCGGTCGGGAGTAACCCCTTCCATACTCAATGGAACCCCAGGAAAGGTTCATTACCTATGTCAGGCGGATCAACTGGGGGTATCTTCAACCAAATTCCTTCGAACATGACACAGGGAGCAATCCCTGTGCAGGCTATGTTTTCCAATTTTGGGAGTCATTTGATGATGCAAAAACAGATGCAATTTCCTCTTGTTAGTCATGGCCATGATGTCTACCAAAATCCCGGCCAACAACCCAACTTTTCCTAGCAACCTGGTGCTAGTCTGTAAGGTAGCTAGAGAGGTAGTGGGGGGGGGCGAGAGGGCCCATAGTGATAATAGTGGAGGCCATTCAATGTAAGGTGGACTAGGTCCACTATATTATTAAATAAGGCCCACTATGGTTTTTAGATATAATAAAGGGGTAGTTAGATGTAATAAATGTAAGAGGACTTCTTAGAAGGTTCTACTTCTAGAAGATTCCTCCTCTAGAATGTTCTTAGGTGTTGGTAGCACTATATAAAGAGGTTCAAGCAATGTAATAGGATATGAAGATAATTTTTGTATTTGGAGTGGTAGCTCAATAGAAGGATGCCCCCTCGAAGAGGCAAGTGAACATGAGAGGATCCCTTCCATAATAGGATCCATTGTATGGTGTTTCTCTACCTCAAGGGTTTGGCAATAATAAAGTGTGGTTTATTCTATATCACTTTATGGATCTATTGTGTATTCAGTATTTTTGGTGATTATATTTGTAGATCTATTCAGGTTCTTAACAAGTGGTATCAGAGCACTTTCCTTGGCAAACATTGTGGGCAAATATTTTTTATTTTTGCAGATTTGTTTTTCGGAGAAGAAAAAAGAGGGGCCGCGACATTCCAAAACTTTTATGTGTATTTATGTGAAAATTTTGTAGAAACAGGTTGTATATCTGAAATCCTCTCAGAAAAACACCCAAATTTAAACAAAAAAACCTTTGAAACAGAGTCCGGGAAGTCAAGATATTGAAGTTTTAAAATCTACAATTTTTCAGGGTTTTTTCATGGACGACGGCGCAATTTTTTTATTTATGTAGTAGTTGGAGGATGAATTTTCCCAAAAAAATTACATATCTGAGTTCCTCTCACAATTTCACCCAATTTCAAAAAAAAAAAAACTCTCGAAACAGAGTCTGCGAAGTGAAGTTATGAGCATTTTAAATTCAACAGTTTTTCAGTGTTTTTCCTGAAAAATACGCGATTTTCTGTTGTAACTTATTGTTCTATTTTTTGGGTTTTTTCATGATGGTTGTGGGACTAAAGAGTTCATAGGGTGCTCAGATGGATATTTCCTCTCAAACCCTCAAAGAAATTTTACAAATTACTGAAGCATTCAAATCTCAATTGTATGACACATTGGATGTCAAATTGGATGGCCTCACAAACTACCTCAATTATAGTTTTCGTAGTATTCAAGATTCATTGGATAGAATGCAAGAAATATTTCTTATGGTGGACATCATGGATGAATATAATCAAGAAATATATGCTTGGTAGGATTTGGAGGCTGATTGCAATGATTGGTATATGGATAGTTGTCATTTATGGGATGACAACCACTTTCATATTTTATTTGATAACTCTAATCCACCTTCTATAGAGAGTATCAATGTGACAAATCAAGAGCCAATGATTATTACCAGCATCCATCCTACATATTCTACAGTGATATTATTCATTCTTGATTCTACTATGACCATTTTCCACTATGTGGATGGATCTTCTTATTTGGATCCACATGACAAGTGTCAGTCTTTAGAGCATCATTTTCAATTGGTTATTGGGTGTTGATATCTTCCATGTGGGGTTCACATGAGAAATTGGACATGGGACCTTGGTTTACAATGGCAATTGGACTACTTCAACATGGTGGCTTCCATTTCTCAATGGGACCATGGTTCTCTAGTCTACTTCAACATTGTGGTCCACACTTATCCATGGGACCCTAGTATATGGTTATACATCAAGCATTGCGGACAACGCTTTCATAAGGGGGATGGAATGTAAGGTAGCTAGAGAGGTAGTGCAGAGGGGCCAGAGGGCCCATAGTGATAATAGTGGAGGCCATTCAATGTAAGGTGGACTGGGTCCACTATATTATTAAATAAGACCCACTATGGTAGTTAGATATAATAAATGTAAGAGGACTTCTTAGAAGGTTCTACTTATAGAAGATTCCTCCTCTAGAATGTTCTTAGGTGATGGTAGCACTATATAAAGAGGTTCAAGCAATGTAATAGGATATGAAGAGAAACATTGTATTTGGACTGGTAGATCAATAGGAGGATGCCCCCTCGAAGAGGCAAGTGAACAGGAGAGGATCTCTTCCATAAAAGGATGTGTTGTATGGTGTTGCCCTACCTCAAGGGTTTTGATATAATAAAGTTTTATTTCTTATATATTGTCCTTTGGATCTATTGTGTATTCATCATTTTTGGTGATTATATTTGTAGATATATTCAGGTACTTAACAAGTCAAAATCCAAGTCCCTCTTTTCATGTAAATACTCCGCAACAAAAACTACCCTTTCTGGAAACCCTACATTTTTCAGACTTATCAATATTGTTAAATGACCTGATCTGTCATGATCCACATTGTCCCGCCATGTCGACTAAGTTTCCTTGGATATTCTAAAATTTGAGGGCAAGCTTGGTGAATATCCAGGTGATCATGTGACTACCTTTCACTTGTGGTGTTCATCAAACTCATTGAAATATGACTTCGTTCAGTTGTGTCTTTTTCAATGCACTCTTATAGGGGGTGAATTGAAGTCGTATATCAAGCTTGACATCTCGAAGTAATCTTACTTTAATAACCTGGTGATGGTTTTCTTGAACTATTTCCAATTTCCAATGAGATACGACGATGACACCGAGTTGCTAGACAACTTCGGGCAGACTAAGGCTGAACATATCTTGGATCATATCCGAGAGTGGCAGAATAAAAAGAGTTTGATTAAGGTAAAGATCCCTCCTGTGTTCTTGCTTGAGTGGTCTTGATGTCTTTGGTTCCTTGTGTGTCCAAAGATGTAGCAACGTCTAGGGTGGTTTATGAGGAAGAGGCTATTATGAAAGCCCAACAGCTAGAACTGATTTACTCTCAGTCTGGCATGCTTTATGATATCTTACCCGATGTGCCACAGTCAACTCTCGATAAGGCCAAAACAAATTTGGAGCCCCACGTTGATGGCATAGTGGGCTCAACACAAAGCAAGTCCACGGATTTGTTGTCGAATCAATTATAGAAATTATTGATTCAACAAACTGTGGCCAGCCAGACTTCTAGTTCGGTTGCCCCGACAACCAAGACATTGGATGTACACAGTGTACGATAGAAAAATCCCAAGGCCAACCAGCAAACCGAGGGAAAGAAGAAATAGAGAAACAAGAAGGGTAAAGGGGGTAAAAATGCTGCTAACAATCATAGGGAGGGAAAAAATGAGATGAGGAAGGTGAAGTATCTGTGTAAGTTTTGCACAGACGACCACTTAACTCACCTATGTCCTTGGCTTGTAGAAGCCCATAAAATACTAGCACAACAACATCATGTTGTGTTTACTAACCCTTTTCCACAAGGGAAAAATCTAGCTCAGGCTTCTACATCCATGAGTGCGGCTGGGGGAAATCAGGGACCCCTCGTGCCTACTCCTAACAACCCGACCATGAACATTTACATGAGGAACGCCAATGCTCATTTATCAACCAGGACTCATGACTACGGAATGCCATAATACGTTGAGAAGGGAAATGAGGCCTCCAACGCATTGACTCCTCTTCAAATTGAGAAGATAGTGGGAGAGACAATGACTCACATCCCTAAAGGTGTGTTTAAGAAGGATTCCCATAATCCAACTGTGAGAACCTCTATGAACTACTCTTTCATGGAGGATATGGCATAGATCCCTAGTGGAATGTCTGCTCTGGAGGTTCTCCAAAGTTTCCCCTCACAAAGAAAAGCTTTGTTGTCTACCTTGGGAGTGGTAGAGACTAGTAGCTCAAAAACGATCATTTTCAATCCAACCAACCTTAAACCTCGTATTCCACACCACATCGCCTTTCAGATAGTAGGGGAATATACCAAGAAATCATTGACATGGTACATTTTCCATATGGTGGTTGATTAGGTTCCTCGAATTGCATGATTTAGTTGGCATGTTGGAAGGCCATTGGCCATCCTGAGTTGTCTTTGTCACCTAATTTGCTTACGAATTTTGATGATCGATCATTCAGACCTCACGGTATAATTCCTTCTTTCCCCATGCAGTTAAAGGCCAAAACTGTGTGCGTCGAGGTTGAATTAGTTGATGCGCCTATCGACTACAATCTTTTTTTAGGACGAAACTGGACATACGCAATGCATGCGGTTGTAGCCACTATTTTTTGGGTCATATGATTTATGCACAAGGGTCGGATTATAATTGTTGATCAGTTGTCCTTATCTCATCCTAACCCTTCATCGATGGATTCTATGGTCTCGATGATTGACAACCCCCAGCCTGGAACTGTTAATTTAGGTGTCATATTGTTTCCATCGTTGATGGGAACTTTTGATTATCTTCCACCTTCTAATGATGTAAGGCTTATTTCGGCTGTTCTCAACCAGCCGAGGGCTGTAATTTTCAAGTGTCATCTTTTAAAACGAGCTAATTTCATGACCCATGGACTTTACCTTCCCCATCAGCTTCTATAGAAGGGATAGGGCACCTTGGCATGCTCATGCCATTATCCACGACTGAGGTTGCGTACAACATTGTACAGCAAGGCTCGGCCAACCCCGATCTAGCTCCCCCATATGAGCTAGATCCAGTTCTCGAGCATATTTGGGCTCAAGATTCTCTCACCACTCAGGATCCTTTAGACTTAGTCTTTCCATCTGACGAAGTGATTCTAGAGGAAATGACTATTCCCGATTGACCTTGGGATGATCTTCAGCATAGATCTTATTTTCTTCTCGAGCTTAAGAGAATAGAGGAAGGAAAGTTTGTTTTGACCAAGAACGGAGATAGCCCTTGTCCTATTAACCCTTTGGCTACGCATGGAGTATACACCGAGGGAAGCATGGCAAGAATTGTTGTAATGATTCCCATCAATATCTCCAAAACTACTAGTGTTGTGGAGAATTTCTTCATCGGAGCAGATTTCTCCCCCAAAGAGATTAAAATTTACACCGAGTTGTTTAAGGAGCTCCATGACATTTTTTCTTAGTCTTACGAGGAGATGCCAGGAATCAACCCACAAATTGTCAAACATGAAATCATGACTTATCCTGATGTCAAACCAGTCTGACAGAAGCTTCGTCCGGTCAATCCTCTAAAAGGGGCGGCGATCAAGGAAAAAGTAGAGAAACTACTCAAAGTCAGTTTCATCTACCCCGTACAATTGATAGAATGGGTATCAAACCTGGTTCCTGTCAACAAGAAATAGGGCATGATTCGTGTTTGTATGGATTTTCACAATTTGAACAAATCTTGCCTGAAAGACAATTTTCCAACCCCGTTTATTGATCATATTGTCTATGTGTGTGCGGGTTGTGAGGTCTTTTCTTTCATGGACGGTTTTTTGAGATATAATCAAATTCAAATCAAACCCGGGGACCAATATAAAACAACTTTTATTTTTCCTTGGGGTACCTTTGCATATTGAAAGATGCCTTTTGGCCTAAAGAATGTTGGAGATACCTTTCAGTGGGCCATGTCATTCTCTTTTCACAACCTCAAACACAATGCCGAGGCATACCTTGATGATCTAGCATCATGTTCTTGCAAGAGATCTGATCATCCCACCCATTTACAACTAATCTTTGAGCGATGTCGCTACTATCGGATTCTCTTGAATCCTAACAAGTGCAGTTTTTTCATGATGTTGGGTTGTTTATTAGGTTTCATAGTGTCGACAACAAGGATCATGGTAAATCCTCTCAAGGTTGAGGTGATAGTTCAATTTTCTCCCTCATGCAAAATACCCCAGCTTCACTAAAGGGTTCATGCGTCTTTTGAAAAAGGGGGTCCGATTATGTTGGGATGAAACATCTCAATGCTCCTTTGAAGGGTTGAAACGTGCTCTGATGTCTTCCCCTCTACTACAGCCTCCTGATTATAAAAAATATTTTTTGTTGTATTTGGTTGTTGTGGAATCGACCATTGGCATGGTCTTGGTCCCAGTGGATGACACGCTCAAAGAGCACGTTATCTATTATATTATTCGAGGCCTAGTTGGATCAGAACTCAACTAATATCATGTTGATAAACTTGCTTTGGCAACGATTCATGATGTCCAACGGTTTTGTCACTATATATTACTTCGCAAGACCATCCTCATTTTCATCGTCAACCTTTTCCAATATGTGTTAGCACGATGGTTCATTGGCAGAAATATCAGTATATGGATAATTATCCTACAGGAGTTTGACTTGGATTTTGTCTTTGCTGAGCTAATTTCAGAACTACCAGTCGAGTCTCGTGATATTATGCTTGAAGAGTCACCTATCAACGAAGATTTTTTCTAATTTCATCTTTGGACCCCTGGTATGGAGATATACTTTTGTATATTCGTACTTTGAAGTGCCCCACTTCTGCTTCTCGCGATCAACGTCGACGAATACGACACCAAGCCTACAATTATCTTATTCTTGTTGAAACTTTGTATCGTTGAGGTGTAGATTTCATTCTTCAACGATGTCTTACCCACGAAGAAGCAGAGCTCGTGTTGAACAATTGTCACACTGGAGCATGTGGTGGTCATCTGTCTGGGTTGGAAACAACCCAAAAGATTCTATGCGTAGGATACTTATGGCCCTCATTAAGAAAGGATTGTGTTGAGGCAATCAATAAGTGTCACCCATGACAGATCTTCTATCACAAGATGTCGCTACACCCTGCTTCTATGTTTCCAGTCATTGTTGTTAGTACTTTCACCAAGTGGGGGATTGATTTCACTACATGCCACCCAGCTTCTTCCAGGGGTCATCGCTATATCATCATAGTGGTAGATTACTTCACTAAGTGGGTAGAAGCTATATCGACATTTAATAATTATGGGGAAATTATTTCCATTTTTGTTTTCAGTCAGATAGTAGCAAGATTCGGTATCCCGAAGGAGATTGTCACTGACCATGGAAGTCACTTCCAAAATAAAATGATGATTGAATTAACATCAAATCTTGGGTTTAAACAAGAAAAAATTTCACCCTATTACCTGCAAGATAATGGTCAGGTTGAAGCTGTGAATAAGTCTCTCAAGACTATTCTTTAGAGAACGATCAATTCGGCCAAGTTAAATTGGCATTTGATGGTATATTCGATGTTGTAGGCCTACCGAACTTCTATAAAGACTACCACCGATTTTTCACCTTTTCAATTCATCTAAGGGCTGGAAGAAGTCTTACCTATTGAGTGTCATATCCCTTATTTAAAGTTGGTAGTGGGACTACTGCCCGACACTACACTACTTGAGTAACGCCTTCTACATATCGAGCAGCTTGATGAGCAACGTCGTGATGCAACCTTGGCTAATAAGGATCATAAGAAATGAGTCAGTTGTTAATATGATTGGTCCATTCGCCCTCGAATTTTATTCGAAGGCGATCTTGTCCTAGTCTATGACCAAGACAGATATCCCCTGGGGGTAGGAAAGTTAAAACCCATGTGGTTTGGACCTTTCATTGTGAAATAGGTCTTGGAGAAGGTTGATTACCATCTGGTTGATTTCAAGGGAAATTCTTTAGCAGATCCTAGAAATGGGCTCTACCTTAAGAAGTACTACTCTTAGGGCGGTCACCTGGGTGGATTCTTGTATATATGTATAGTATTTTATACATTTTTTTCTTTTTCATTTTGTGGACGTGTAGTTATTTATGTCTTATTTTTCACTATGGAATATGTCAATTGAATCGAAGGTTTACTTTAGGTTCATAGATGGCGCTAGTCGACACACTCGGAGGCTTTCTTCTGTAGCTTGGGTGGTTTTCACACCTAGAGGCCAGTTTCTATCTTTCGAAGGTATTTGTCTAAGAGACACAACCAATAATGTTGTTGAATACAATGCAGTGATATAATTTCTACGTGATGCTTTGTCACATGGAACTTCTCGCCTCCAGGTTTACTTAGATGCTCAACTGGTTGTGTCCCAGTTAAATTTGGTTTACTGCATTTATGATCCCACTCTTCACCGATGATTCCTTAGGGTACATCTATTAGAATGATATTTTGATTACATTACGTATATTCATGTTCCTAGGAGATTTAATCATTTAAGTGATACTCTAGCTAATCGAGTTTTAGATTGGCACGTTGCTCACATGTAAAAGAAAAAGAACACACATACACATGTAAATACAATTGTAAAAATTCCATCCATAAAACAAAAAATATGTATATGTGTGTGTGTGTGTGTCCAAAATAGTGTCATGAGTACAAAGTGGGAATGTAAGTCTCAAAATTTATTGGTATACATCATTGGGATTAAGCCCTAAAATACATAGTACAAAAAGTGCCTCTGGCACATAAATGGTCTGATGATATCTAAGGTCTAGGCATATTGGCCCTGCTATAGTGAACAATGGTGTTCGCAAGACGTCGGAATAACTAGACCTAGGTCTGAGGCACCCCTACTACATGTGGTTGCATCATCAGGGGGATATCCTCGATCTCAGCCATAGGAACTGCACGAGTGAGAGAAATGAGGTTCCTCTCTACTCGTCGTAGGACTCTATCAGCCTCTCCCACTAGGGTTCTTCCCACAACTGTCGGTCCTCCTGTTGTTGTTGGTCCTGCCTTTGGTCGAGGACGACGCCTAGTCCTAGAAAATTCTGTCGGTCGAACAGGTCCCACATCTGTACATAACATATTCACAAGTAAGTACTCTAACACACACATAAAAAGGATATATATGAAAATTAAAAATTTAATAACTTCAAAAAATATATGTTACTTATCTCTCCATGCTCCTTTCCAGGGGGAATGGGAATGTCTAGATCTCTGAGGAAGCTAATCCTTGCATAGGGATAGTCCTCTATGACTGGGATCTGACATGCCCACTAGTTGAAGAATTTGTTGTTGAAGGCCTCTTGGGTCCTTCCTAGGCCTTGTCTAGGAAGTAATACTAGCCACATGCACACTGTTGGGAAGGAGGAAATATTCCCCTATATTGTCTCTCTCGGGCTGAAATTGGGCACCCTCTTGAAGAATAAGGAACATAAAATGGTACCAAACCCAAAGTTCTTGTTGGTACGCCTACGCCACTTTGTGAGTTTTCTCTTCATGCATACTAGCATGGTAGTACTCCAGTAAAAAATGGTCACCTATAAACACTGAAATAAACAATGCATTTGTGCACGAGAGGCCTCATGGAGTGTTGCGGATCAAGTGATCTGCCCAATCATGAGTAAAATCACTCGCAAGGAGAGGCTGGTAATCTTGTGAATTGGCACTTGAGAACCTACTTTATTTGTACCAGCCTCACAGTGCATCATGATGTCGTCTTCAATGTTGTATGGCCCTAGAGGAAAAGTCCTCAAGTTAACCAGTTCCCCTCTCCTAGAGAGATCAGTCAAGAAGTAAATATCCTCCATGGTTGGGGTCAATGATTGACCCTCCATCATGAATGTCTTTGCATCTGGATGCCAATAATCTACCAAGGCATTGAGAAACCTCAGTTGTGCCCTCATGAACGGACACTGGAAGAATTTCCATAGGCCACACTATTTTAGCATAGAAACTGACACAGGGTCCTCCTCGACCAAGAGGTCCAACTCCTCATGTTCCCTCACTCTCTAGTGCACATACATCCTATCACACACAAAGTTGGAGAGGGTTTAGTCTCTTGTGTTTTATTTTTTCATTTCAAAAGGAGGTGTAAACGGGTCATAGTTTACACAGTCGCGTATATACTCAAGATGTTTATTACTCTTCCCAAGTACATATGCAGGTTGCCCTTGGAAAGCCCGCGTACACGCAGATGTGACCCTTTTTCAAGGGCATGGGCCTCCCAAAATAAAAATTAAATACAAAGGAATGAATTAAAAATTTAGAAGGGGGAATTTATACTTACTTGGTCTAAGTAGGAGGGTTTTTCGTCCACAGTATCTCCCAGAATTCATTTTTTTTACAACGGGGTTTTTTGACTTTTTGTTAATTTCCAAGTTGCAATGGTAAAATTGAGTTGTCCACCTCTATTTATAGACTTTTTTGGCCCTTTTTGCCCTAATTTGGTCCCTTTTTCACTTTTCCTGGCTTGGTGGCTATTTGATTTCTCTTTTGAGTTATCTTTCAATCATCCTAATGGACTCGTCCTTACGGTTTGGTGATATTTTGAGATGGGTTACTTTCACATAATCCCATGGTAAAAGTCATTTTTTCCAACTTTTGCATATAAGTTAGGTTTTCACTCCCATCTTTCTTCATATCGTTGTCTTTTCTGCTTTACCATAGGATCGATCCCACCGAAGTGCGACACAGAACCTTCTTTGTTGCTTTATAAGTGTCGTAATTAGGTGGTAGAGCCTACCTCTACATGGATGCCCTAGGTAGATCCTTTGCTGAATTTTGGCATCCATCCTATGAGTTTTGACTATAGGCTTGGGAGTCCTTGTTAGTCCCATCATGGTTACATATTGAAGCCTCATTCTTCTAGCTAATCATCATTCTTGGCCTTACCCTCGGGACTCCATAATGAGCACGCTTTGTTGTCTTTCAAGCTCACTTTAAATTTTGAAAGAAACATCCAAGGAGACTGTATTTATTCTTTTTGATATCCTATGGATTACTTGAGAAAAGTATCCCCCTGGGGTCTTCTTTAATCCCTTTTGAGACTCTAAAAAATTGAAAATATTGTCGAGCAATCTTGTTTCCCTTCATGTTCGCCAAATTCAAATTTGAAAGAACATCTGTCTGGTGGTAGTTTACCCCTTTTCGGTTTGGATGGCTAATTCTACAAATAAATGTATTCTCTAGGAACTTCAGTTCGCTAGAAGATTATTATCATGTGTAAGTTTAACCCTTTTTCGGGCTTGAGGGGCTAAATTTTCGAGAAAGGAACATTCTCTTTGGTTTTGGTTTATCTCTTTTTTGGGCCTTGGAGATTACTTACGAAAAAGGAACCCCCCCCCGGGAGTCCATAGTTAAGCCCTTTCCAAACTCCCTAAATATGAAAATATCGTCGAGTGACCTTGTTCCTTCACACTCGCTAAATTGGTCCAGAAGAACATCTACTTGGAATGAGATTAACCCTTTTTCCAGCCAGTGGATTATTGTCGAAAAAGGTACACCTCGGGAGATTCATCTCGTCGAGAGAGTTCTCCTCAGTTATATTTTATACTTTTTCTAGCTAAGGATACTAAACTTAGAAAAAGGTTGCGAGTCCATAGTTAAGCTCTTTTCATACTCCTTAAAATTGAAAATATTGTCGAGTGATATTGTCTTTGTCACACTCATTAAAACGGTTTTGAAAGGACGTCCTTTCAGTGCAAGTTTAACCCTTTTTATATCTGATTGGAATAATTGCGAAAACGGTACTCCCTGGAGTCTTATTTTGTGTTTTTCCAGACTCTCTAAACATGAAAAAACCATCGAGCTTTCCTTCTTTGGGCTCGTAAAAATTTACATGGAAGGAGTCTTGTTGTGTCATTCTTAATCGCATTGCGGGTCTCATATTTGCATCTTTGTCCTAATTTCGGCTCCATGTTGCTCTCAACTGAACCTTTAAAGCATTTCTTATACGCGAGCCTTGAAGAACTTTTTTCCTTTGCGATCTGACACCTTGACCCATGGAGGAATTTTCCCTGAGTGTCTTTATCCTTCATATGTCTCCTTGCCTTGAGAATGTATATATTCCATGCGCTTGAAACTATTTTTCTTGCTCGTGACACTCACTCCTCCTTTGTAACGTAGCATTCTTTTATTCTTTTTCAAGCTCGTTTAAAAAATGAAAAAGAAAAAAAATAAAATATTCCAAAAAGAGGGGACGGTAAATATACATTGTTTTTTCAGTAGCAAAGATAGTCATCCTTGGAAAAAGCACATCCTTATGTTTTTTCATCGAGAATTAGGATCTAGTATGACCTTAGGAAGTTTTTCTCACTACATAGAGTTGTGTCCTCCTCCATTTGGTTACTCTTCCAAACATATGGAGAGTTTGTGGTGCCTCATGCATCATAGTCTTATGTCAATATTACGTTGCCTGAGTCTAATCATCTTTCGTGTTTTTTTTCAAGGAAAGTTTTATCCAACCTAAGTCAACCTTTCTGCAATTCATCTCTTGAATTTCATGAGTCGGCCATCCCATGAGTCGAGTCAAGTCCAGATTCAAAATCAATGAAGTTCTCTGCCTAATCATCGAGATCCTCCAGTCTTTTCCCAGAGGCTTGTCGAAGACCTCAAAGTAGTGAGTCTTACACTCCCATTATACTCCTACTCGAGTTTTGAATATCTTCAAGTTGTTTCTCGAGCTATGGTGTTTTCATCTCCAGCTGTAAGCATCAATACTTCTTGAAAATGCATATTATATTGTACTTGAATATCATCAATTGATTTTGAGATGTATATCCACTGTTTATTGCTCATGGCTACACTTTATATAGAAATTTATATCACATGGATTTGCAGTGTACTTGATTGGAAGCCATGATTAGTTCATCCCATGCATGGGTATTCCCACCTCAGAGAGATAAGTATTGTTTTGCAGATGGCACCTCTCGAACTCTGGTCTCGAGCTCACTTGACTTCATGCATTCTCACTGGTAAAGATATTGTAATGTATTTTGGCCATCAGTTTATCTTCTAAACTCACACATTAGGGGTCATCTATTATATCCCTAAAATTTCATACTTATGCATACATGGCATTAGCCTTTTTACTTGCACAATTTTCCAAACTACTATTGAGAAACTCTATTTAAAAAACCATTTTTTGGATCATGTACGTGCCCTGTTGCACTACTTCCTACGTACATACGCTTGCTGCATGCTAGACAGTATGCGTGCATACGCTAGTTGCACACTAAACAACCCATGTTTACTTCCAAAAGTTGCAAAAAATAAAAAGTTCCAAGGAATTCAGCGGAGTTAACGGGCTATTGGAGGTTTCCCAACCAATTCACCTACTGTATCCCATCCCCAAACCAAATAAATATCCTTTTTTCATATAAAATGAGGTCTTGGGGTCTTATTCCAACATCAAGCATTAGAACGGTGAAACTTTTCCCAAATCCCTTTCCCTCCTTGCCCAAGTATTTGCAACCCTTCTGAGTTCTTGCCTCAACATTCCCTCTTTAACCTTTTCTCCTATAAAATCCCTTCCCTTCCCTTGAAGTGATCAGTTGATTGTGAGAGAAAGTATTGGGATAGTGCACTTGGAGAAACATTAAGAGGAGCCTAGACCAGGTTCGTGGAGCATTGGCCTACAAAGGTCTTAATTTTTGATATTTGGATTTCAATAAAAGAAACTTTTTCCTGTCCCAAATGATATATTTATGTCTTTCATTGTATTTATGCATAATGATTTATATCTAACCCTAATTGATGAGTAGAAATAGAATATTTGTAGCTTTTTTTTCCTAATTACTCTTGCATGTCACTTTTGAGAGGAGACTTGCAGCCTGGGAAGACTGGTAGTTCGTGTCTTGGTTATGAAGTTATAAATTTAAGGACTATTGATAATCTAAAGAATGTTAACCTTGGAAAAATCCATATCCCCCGAAGAGAAAAAGGCATACCTCAAGTTGTTTAAGGAATATCAATATGTGTTTGCATGGTATTATCAATACTTGAAAACATATGATACAAGGATCATTAAACACACCATTCCTATCAGACCTGATTTTAAACCTTTTCAACAAAAGTTGAGAAAAATTCACCCATCCCTTGAGCTCCTAAAATGAAAAAAGAAATTAAAAAAATGTTAGATGCTAAAATAATATTTCATGTCAGAAATTCGTCCTGGGTACCTAATTTAGTGCCCATCAAGAAGAAGTCAGGAGAAATCCTCTTATGTGTTGATTTTAGAAATTTAAACAAGGATTCGAAAAAATAAAATTACCTTGTGCCCCCTATGGAACAACTCCTGCAGAGTGTCTATGGATCTGATATTTTCTCACTTATGGATGGGTTCTTGGGATACAATCAAGTTCTGGTCTCGTAAGAAGATAGATTAAAGACAACATTCTAGACCTAGTGGGGAACATTTTCCTATAAACGCATGCCCTTTGAGTTGATAAATGTAGGTGCTACTTTCTATAGGGTCATGGATGTAGAATTTATAGGATTTATCAAAACATGTGTAGTGGTCTACCTATATGATGTCACCATCTACTCCAATAACAGGTCAGATCACATTTCTCATTTGACACAGATTTTTGAAAGGTGTAGGAAGTATGGGTTATCTTTGAACAAAAAGAAGACTATTTTTGGTGTAGATGAGGGGAAAATCCTAGGCCATATTATTTCTAAATATGGAATCAATATTAAACCTGAAAGAGTAAAGCAAATTTCATAACTCCCTCTCCACCATAACAAAAAATCTATGCAATCTTTCTCCGAGAAGATTAATTTCGTAAAGAAATTTACTCCTGATTTTGCATAAATGATTAAACCATTGCAAAAAATGATACACAGAGATGCATATTTCAAATGGAGTGAGGAAGGAAAATAGGCCTTCAAAAAAATCAAGGTTTCTATCTCTCAATATCTTGTCCTATGCAACCTTGATTTCAACATAGATTTTTTTATTTATACCTTTGCATGTGATCAATCTCTGGAAACATTCTCGACAAAAAAGGATGATGATAACAGTGAATCCCATGTCTCATTTATGAGAACCAACCTACAAGGAATAGGGCTTAACTACCCTGCTATATATAAGAAAGCTTATGTTGTTTACGAGGTAGCAAAACACTTCAGATCCTATATCCTAAAGAACCATACGAAAGTTATAGTGCCTCACCCTGTAGTAAGGTCACTATTCACACCACAAGAAATGGGAGAGAGGAGAAGGAATTGGATGAATGTTATCCAAGAGTTTTATCTTGACATCAAACCAACATTTATACTTAGATTCCAATGTTTGTGCAAACTAGTCGCAAAATCCGTAGACCTAGAAGAATGAGAAAATTTGGGATGGGACAATGAACTTCATTTGTGGTGCAGTGAAGTGTTATACACCCCACCCATTCAGGACTCTTGGTATGTAGATTTATCCTACCTCCTTCATCATGGCACATGCCCTGAACATATAAATCATAAGGAAAGGAGAGCCCTGAGATTAAAATATTCCCAGTACCAAACTATTAATTTTGTGTTGTTATGAATGAATTATGATGGAGTGTTACTCAGGTGTCTTGAAAAGAAGATGCAGAAAAGGTATTGAGAGAAATTCACGATGGCCCAACAACTGTAAATTTTGTAGGGGAAACCACTTCCCATAAAATATTGAGGGAAATATATATTGGCCAACTTTGTTTAGGGACACACATGCACCTATAAGAAAATGCAAAGTTTGTCAGCTTAGTGTTGGGAAAGAGAAAAGGGCATTTGTTCCATTTCAATCGGTAATCATCTCAAGACCTTTTGAGCAATGGGGAATAGATGTCATAGGGGAGATAAATCCAAACTCATATAAACAACAAAAGTACATATTGACTGCAACCGACTATTTCACACGATGTTCAAAAGCCATTCCCATTACCCATATTAATGAGAAAGCGGTGATCCAATTCCTGGAACATCGCATAGTACTAACAAAGTTTGGGGTACCTTTTGTTCTGGTTTTTTATAATGCGTCCTATTTTTTATTTACTCTTTTGACTGAATTTGATTTTGACAAGGGCATTATACTGAGATATTCTTCCAAATATTACCCACAAGGAAATGATGTAGAAAAATCAACCAATAAGAATCTAATAAGAATTCTTAAAAATATCATAGTAGAAAGCCGTAGGAATTGGCACGATGCACTTCATAATTCCATGTCGGATGATAGGGTAACTCCTAAATAATATCTAGGGAATTATCCATACCTTTTGGTCTATTTACATGAATCCATCCTCCCAACCAACCTATATCTTCCATCTCTACAACTTTCCCAAGCGTTTAGAGGTCAATCACTATCAAGCATGCAACAACAAATAGACACTCTCTTGATGGTTGAGGAAGAAAGGGAAAGCGATAGAAATAATTTTTCATCCCACCAGTAGTTGGTAAAAAGGTGGTTTGACAAGAAAAAAGATGGAGATAAAAACTTTGAAGTAGGAGACCTAGTTCTGAAGTGGGACAAGATGAATGTGCCTAAGGGGAAACACTCTAAATTTCAAAATGTATGGTTGGGTCCCTACCAAATTGTTGAGAAAATTGGGTTAGGCATATATCGATTGAAAAATATTAGGGGTGAGCTAGATACTCTCCTTGTTATTAGCCTATCCCTAAAAAGATTATTTTCCTAGTTGCTCAACGCAGCAAGTTTTGTACCATAGGATTTTTTGTTTTGGTTTGCTCTTATTTAATTTTTTATAGTTAGATTGGACTTTTTCAACTTTGTTTGAACATTGTTTGTTTCAATTTATTTTGGGTTTAGTTTTGATTTTGATTTTAGTTTGAAGGTTTCAATCTCTTTTGTTGTTTATCATATGTTATGAAGATTTTTGGTATGGTATTGAATATCTAAACTCATGGTGAAACCTGGTAAAACAATAACTCTCATCCTTATCATTCACCATTCAAAACAAAGTAGGGATTTATCATTCAACAAAATATCTCAACGAATATATTATTTACACTTATGTATACATATCAACCAATAAATGAAAAAGTTGTATTTCTTGTGGTTTGGAAATGTTGAAGGGAAGTTGGAATTGCAAGAGAGTATAGCCTATGTCTACTAGCAGATTTGGAAAGGATCCTACTGCTTTTAGCAAGGATACTAGAATAAGGCACAATTTTGATTCATTTTCTTCAAAAGAAATAAATATCCTCCCCCCTGACTTGTTCTTGGCACATTTTGAAATAAATGTTGTTGGAATATTCACCAATACTGAGAGGGGATGAATCAATATTGAGAACGTTTTACTACTTTTAATAAAAACATGTAATCATCAAGTTTATAAATCAGTTATCACTTATGATTACATTCAATATGTCATAAACATATAACCATAAAAAATGCATCACATCATATCCACATATACACAATACACCAAAGTTTTATGTGGAAACCCAAATGGGAGAAAAACATGGAATGATTTCTTATATATCAAAAGATTACATTAATAGCAAGAACTAACTTCCAAATTCTCCATCACCAACTGGAAGGAGGCTCCAATGTCCTATTTATAGGATCCAACCTGAAGGAAGCTACAACTCCCTGAATTCTCCAGCTCCAACTAGAATGAGGCTCCAACCCCCTAATTTGCAGGCTCCAACTTGGAGGAATCTCCAACTCCTTGTATTCTCTAGATCTAACTGGAAGGAGGCTCCAACCCCCTAGTTTATAGACACCAACCTAAAGGATACTTTGATCTCCTACCTTGCACGACCCTACTTCCCTGAAATATAAGTGTAGACTCAACATGTCACCAACATTGTCACTAGTAATCAACTTGTCACTGATAATCAACTTGTCACTGGTAATCAACCTATCATCCAATATATCACTATCATTGTTACTATCATTGTCACTGTATCTCTCATTGATATTGATATCCCATCATCAACATCATCATCAACTATAACTAGATCCACTCACATAGATCATATACCAATACCATCGTCAAGATGTGCATCAAACCATATGCTAAGACATGTGTGCCATATCTTCCATGTAACAAAAGTGTGTCATTTATATGCCTCAAACATGTGCCATAACATCCATCAACCATGTACTAAAGCATGTAACATAACATCCATCAACCATGTACCAAGATGTGCCTCAAACATGTAAACATATACCAAAGTACATCTCAAACTATGTGCCCAATATCCAAGATGCTCCTCAAACCATATGCCAAAAGAATGCCTTAAGCATGTGTCAAACCATCCAAGATATGCTTTAAGAATATACCATAACCATAACAATAGAACACATATAAAATATACCTTTAGTCATGTAGCAACATGGTGTATGTGATCATAGATCTGCATACCTTCCTCAACTTCAGCATCAAGAGAATAGCATCTTCATCAAATTTACCTCAGTCTCGCGGGACTAGTGTTTGGATTAATCACAAGCCATAACTTTAATTAAACATAACTCTATATATGCAATGAATAAAGGTATGAAACTTTTACCCAATATATTCAATATATTTTATGAAATTACTCCAAGTTTCACTCCCTGAATCATCCCTGAAAAGGAGTTATAGCGAAAATGGCAGACTTGTTGAATTATGTCTTATTCTGGATAGTAAACTTGTAGAGCATGCCACATGATGAATATTTGATATATGTTTTTGAAAATCACACAAAACATACTAAGGAATATAATATTTTCAATTCAATTTGTCTCATATAATTTGGATACTCTATGAACAAGTTATTATTGGTTTTCTCAGAACACATGTTTGAGACTAGTTTGAGGACTAGTCAAAAACCCTATCTTCCACAGAGTGTATCTCCAAAAATACAATGAACCAAAAGCTGAATTTTTTTCCACAAGTACCCTAATATGTCTTCTCATTAGCCTCTTATTTTCACGATGGGAATCATTCTATAAAAAAATATTATAGTGAAAATGGTAATATTACCTTTAAATAACATACCTTAGAACTCATCATCACAAGACTTCATCCTCCCTTGGAATTTCTCCCTTATTCACTTAATATAACATTTGAAATTCGCCTTAGATATCCTTGTTTACCTCAAATAAAAATCACTTGAGTTGATGTAACAAATGAACTCCTAGTTGTCTTATTTATACAAGATATGGCGCCCTCTTTTTAGGACCGACTTGCCCAAGTAAAATTCAAAATAATTTTTAATGATTATTCCATTGGGGCTGAATTTACCAACAATATCCTTAATATTTATTTCAATAATCATTTCAATATGGATAACTTGTAACTTATTTTTTGAAACAAATTTTCTTCTTTTAATTAATTTGAGGCTGACTTTTCACTTCTCGTTACAATTTTTTAGGGATTCTTAACCATACTTCAAGGCTTCTATCTTCAAGAGGGAATATCTCTTCAACCACGAGGAACCACATGGAATACCACCTACCGTTGGAAATGACATGAAGAGGAATATCAATCTATGAGAGTTTTGAATGCATTAGTAGAGTCCATCATCCTCTTTTTACTCAAACAACTTCAGGCTTCATGACCACATCTTTGGGATTCTCGTACACTTCTTCAAAGTGTCTACACGTGAGGGCCATGCTTAAATCTACTCCATAAGGGGATCACTTTGGAGACTTATTCAAATTCACTCATCACTTATATATTCTTCCAAACTTGATTGAGGGATTCTTCTAAGGTTGACCGGGGTTGGAAGCAATGACAACCAACTATCCAACAATCTCCCCCTTTCGCATTGATGGCAACACTAATACTCTACCTGTGACCAATGCTTCCAATATTTCTCTCCTCGTGTTTCTCTCCCCCTTTTCCATTAATGAAAAATGGTAAATCTCTTTGGGGTTACTTCCCTTGTCTGGATGCTTTTGATCTTTATCTTATGATATTCATCTTCCCTTTTTATATCAATAACAAAGAGTGGCTCCCCCTGACAGTATACCTTCTATAAACAATATTTATTTGTCTTCATGTGCTCCCCCTATCTTCATGCCTCTGATATATCTTTTCTTCTTTTCTTCTTTCTCTTCTCCTTTGACATTAAGGGTAACTTCCTTTGACAATTTCTCTCCCCCTGTTTTCTTTTGCAAGATTTCATGTAGATCAATGTGGGGCTTCCTATATATGTTTTATTTCCTCTCTTCTGCTACTCTTTTTCCATTGGTGCTTCCTGTTACTGTAATCTAGTGATATATATGAAAATAATTCATGTTAAGATTCCTTCATTACTTGACTTCAATTTTTTAAGCCTTGTCACCTTCACTGAACTAGCATCGATGACATAATCAAGCAATAATATTCTATTGACAATATAACTCTTCTTAATGTTTTTTCTTTGTCAATACGCTTTACTTCTGAGTCATGTGCTTTACAATGAGTCCATCTTCCTTTCTGCAATTCCTTTCAATATCATGCTTTCATCCATTGTTATGTACCTTATCTGATTTATGTAAAGTATTGTCTTCTAGACTTACCACATATCTCATGAATTCATTTTTATCCATGTGTCATGGAGTTGTCAATGACTCTACTACACACAATGTTGACCCACCGGTCACTTTACACTTTTGAAGAATGTTGTTATATGCATTCAATAATGATGTTGTGGAAATTGAGTATGACTAATGGCGGGTTATGTATTCAGGAAAAATGATATAGTATGGTTAAATATGTGGATGGTGTTGCTACTACTTATGACTTCCATCTATGTGAAGAACCATGGGGGCAGTAGGAATGATGATCAAAAGGATGGAGGAGAAAGTTTGTGATCTTTTACAAATACCAGTTGATTAGGTAGCATCAAGTAGGTTGATAATATCCATAAAGGTATGATTTTTGTTGCTTCCAATGTTGAACGAAATTGAGGTAAGAATTCCCTCAGTTACTTGTTTTAATATTTAAATTGATATGTAATGATTTAAGGCCTAGCGTATGTAAATGGTTTTGATGCTAGAATGCATTTATATCATTATTAGTTTCATATTGTGTTATGATTGGTTATGGGATCATAACCATATCAAATCTTGAAGACTCGTGAGCCTAGTGTTGTAATATTAAGAACACTAGAATGGTGTTGTGCATTGAGGGCAATGCCAAAATAAGGGGAGGGGGATGTAACACCCCAGTTTTGATCCCTATGAACTAGAATGTATTATGTAATTTTGACTTAGGTCGGTGATCCGGTAAAGTTAAAAGGGGGACAGAGTGTCTAGGAAATGTAATACTTTGAATATATTAATAAAATACATCACTAGTTGTAGAATAGACAAAGACAAAAGCGATAGGGGGCTATGATTCCACAAGAGAAGCGACTTAAGGGGATAATTCTTTTTATTATATTTTATTTGCCCATATTTGTTTTAATTAATAACAGTGGTTACATGAGCTTCCTGGGGGTAGGCCATGTGGTGCTTGGTTCTTGTAATTATATAAATTGTTTTTTGCATTGTTTAGGGGCTCACATGTTCACTCTTACACTCTTTCTTTGGGGTTCTTGTTCATTCACTCTAATTCACGTGCTCTTGGTTTTGGGTCATGGAAACAAATGGTTGGAGCTAGAGAGACATTACTAGATGGTTGTGAGGAATTATTGATCATTCCAGGAGGTAATGGATGCATGTGGGCATGAGATTGATGGTATTTATGAAAGAACTATCCACACCTGAGAATCCTTGGAGTTTCCAGCATAGATATTTCCTGACTCGTAGCACTGGATCATTGGAGAGAAATGGAACAACCTGAGGGACTACATGGCAGAGAAAGGGGTTCATTTCTTTGGGTTGTGTAGGTTGAAGGGGAAAGAGACCTAGAAATTATTACTGTTGTATGGTTTGGAAAACATGAGATCTTGTTAGCTAACTGGTATTTTTTTAGATTTGGCCTAGGACTCATCCTTGTGGATTCATATACATGGCTCGGGGGTGACATGTTGTTGAGAGTAAATGAACAATGATGTCTATGGTTGGGAGGAACTTCCTTGGTCTGTAGCCAGTTGGTGAATGTTTACTGGGAAAGATAAGTTCCCTTTGTGTTTTCTATATAATGTACATCCCATTGTGTATTATTATTATTATCTCTGAGATATGTGTTTATGTTATGTATGTTACCGATTATTTCTTTTCATGGCATGGATAAGCATTATTTTATGTTGTAGCATGAATCTTGATTATTGCATGTGTGTTTATTGCATTCTTTCATGCTTGATTTCGAATCAATTATTATCATATTTCAAAATCCGTTTTGAAGTGAGGTTTGAAGTAGCATGGCCAGCCTATGGGTGGTTGAGTACGTTACAAGCACATACCATGTCACGAAAGATTTCCTGGTGTTTTTGGAAAAATGGGAAGAGAAAAAGGGGTGTTGAAACATGGTGATTATTGAGCCGCATGAAGAACAAAGATGAAACAAGAAGTTTATGTATGGGTAGTAACTTGAGGAGGTATCTGCACAAGAACCGACCTATAGAGAGGAGAGTGCTCAAGACAATAGTTAGAGGGAAAATCAGGAAAGTAACACATGCACTTCCTAAGTTTGATGTTGTGCAACAAAAGCAATTCTTATTCGATGCACAAAAGGCAATTGAAATACCTGCATGCGAATAGTTATGATGAATGGCCGAGATACCTACACATGAAGAATTTTGATGTGTGGAACATGAGGAATCACAATGCAACGCTTACCCAGAGACTAACTTGGAGAATCAGGTAAGTGAATTCTTGCACCGTTGTCTGAAAGTGTTGGGTGGTCCTATGACTACCAAGAAATTAACGCACATGTTGACGAGGTGGATTGAGGAAGGTGATAATGAGACTTTTGTCTCTACCCTACTAACGAAACATGGCACGCACCATGTCAGTTGGATTTGATGGGAAAACCAAAGCTAGTGTGGTTTCCCATTCAACTCAGGATCACAAATTAATACAAGATCTATCCCATTGGAAGACTAGATAAGTCGAAGTTAACATTTATGGGGTTAAAAAAAGTAGACTTTGAAGTAATCGAGATTATGGATTATTTGGACCCCTATACATCTCTTCTTGGAATTGATTTGGAATCCAATTACAATTTCATATTGAATCTAAATTGAAAGTAGAATTCCTTTGAAATGGACACCCTACATTTCATTGCTCTGTTTTATCCAGCCAGGGGTGACAGATACAATGAAACAGTAAATGAAGATGGACAAATCTTGATCATTGAGAATATATACAACATCACAAGGTGTAAGGAGGATTATGTAAACCCAACATCTGATGGGAAGTTGAGCTAGAGTAGTGTCTTCTCATATGATAGGATGTGATAACATGATGGAAGAAAATCTATCTTAAGTGTTGAATAGGAGATGCGCAAGAAGTGTACTGGGTTGGAATGGAGCTGCATGACCTACTAAGGTTTGATGGGACAAGATCAATAGATACATTTGTAGTGCAAATGGAGAACAGTGTGCCTGATACCTAGAGGATTTGGTCCATGGATGTAGTAGTGAAAGGGACACGTGCGCTAGTGGGAAATGCATTGTGCAAACTTACAGGATTGGGTGTAAGTGGTAGAATGCATCAAAGTAAGGTTCCATCTCTTCAATGAATTTGAATTAGTAAGAAGGTACAAGGGGACCGAGGATCCCCAAGAACACAATTAGTTCTATGAGTGGCATTCAACAACTAATAACATTCCTCAAGTGCAGTGGGTACATAGATTTGTCCACACTATAGATCTGGTTCTAGAAGCTAGTACATATAGGAGGATACTAGGAGGAAAACCAAGGACTAGGAAAAAGTGAGTAATCTATTCTGTGCAAAATTCAATTTTACATCAGAGGTCCCCACAAAGAAAGACATATTATTGAAGATCAAGAATTTTATATTCAATTAGCAACCCAAAGACACTGCGAAGAAGGTAGTTTGTGCCTATCACAAACTAATGATGAAGTTAAGTCATCTAGTATACTGCTAGAAAGTATATAGCAACAATGCATAGGAAGAGGAACCTTGGAACTTATTCCATGATATTCCATGTACATATGGATGTGTTTTCCATTGCACTTGGTTCAACGCTCGTGCAGCTAGGAGAGGACAAGATTGATCTTCTGATCTACGTTTCTAGAAAAAATTTAATTTATTCTGAAATAAACTATACAGCGAGAGAGCATGAAGGAATGGTGATGATCTATGCCTTGTATAAATTCAAACACTACGTGCTCAAGAATCCCTTCAATTTTTTCACTAATCATTTAGCACTAAAATGTTTGGTGAACAAGATGGTGTTGGTGGGAAGGATATGCAGATGGTTTTTCTTCTTCCAGGAGTTCAAGTTTGAAATAGTGTTCAAACATGAAAAGAATAATGTGGGGCCCAATAATCTATCAAGGATAGAGTTAGGGGAAGCTAGAAGTAGTCTATATGATTAGCTACCCAACACAAAACTCTTTAGGGTTGAGGCAGTGCCAGATCAACTTGAAAATATCATATCATACCTTACAACAAGTAAGGTGTTGGAATATCACACCCATGAAAAACACTGACAATCGGTGACCCGGGGCATCACCAATTGATTGCAAGGCAGTTATACAAAATTGGTGTAGATAGGATCCTGCGCTGGTGTGTGTTGGAGAATGACCGTGAAATGGTGCTCTACAAGGTGCATGAAGGAATAGTTGGTGGATATAACATAAGTAATGAAATTGCATGAAAAGTGTTGTGCACAATACTATGGTGGTCATCGTTATTTGAAGAGTCTAAGGATTATTGTAAGTGTTGCGACATTTTCCAACAGATCGGGAAGCCATCAAGGAAATATGAACTACCACTTTTTCTAGTCACCATGCTAGATCCACTTTAGAAGTGGGAAATTGAATGTATAGGGTTGATGAATCCCTTAGTGCATAGAACCAATGCACAATATATTATCACCGCAATGAAATACTTAACTCGTTGGGTAGAATCTACACTGGTAAAGGATTGTACTGCAAAGACTACTACACAATTCATCACTGAGAACATTATCACTAGGTTTGTATGTCCAAAGATATTAATGAGCAATAATGGAGCACACTATATCATCCAGGATCCATCATCAGAAGAGAACATTATATCATCCACAAGCCAATGGCATTATCAAAGCATTCAACAAGATATTGGATCATGTGTTGACCAATGTAATCAATGTACAACACGAATATTGGGATCAACGGATTACAACAGTATTATGGACATATAGGACTACTTGCAAGAGATTGAATAAACACATGCCATTCAGCTTAGCCTATGGAAAATAAGTCATAATTTCATTAGAATTTGTGGTACCAAGTCTCAATATTACAGTTGTGACACAGATGTTGGATAACCAATCATTGAAAATACGGTTGGATGAGTTATTAGAATTGGAAGAGGATCTATTGATTGCATGACACATCCATATGGTGGAGAGACTGAGACACAACTCCTAGCATGATCACAAAATTTGGCGTAAGACTCTACAATCAGGATCCTTGGTATTATTGTATGACAAAAAATTCCTCACGCACCCAAGTAAGTTGTGCATGTGTTGGTTATGAACCTTAAGGATTGTGTTCATTGACAAGGCTAGAACAACAAAGTTGGTGATGATCCAAAGTCAACCCCTCAAAGGATTGATCAATGGTAGTTGGTTGAAGGCATATTATGGTTCTCAGGGGTCGGATGTGCCATGAATTGATGAATTTTTAGTGTTAGAGTAGTGTAGGATTTAGGTAGGTAGGAGTAAAGGTAGTTATAAGTGTGCAACGATAAGTGGGATAGGATATATCTAGGTAATCCATGAGACAATATAGGCTATACATATGCATACTTAGAAGATTCATAAAATTTTGAGGTTTAATTGTCGAAGTAAAGGATATAGGATAGGACAACTGGATATGATAATACACATGGACCAATAAGGTGGTGAAGAGATAAGTAGTTGGGATATGACAGGTCACAAGGACATGAGGAACAAAAATAATTATGGAAGCATTTACCAATGGGCACATCGACAGTTATGGAAATACAGAAAATCATTGATAAACATTAATGATGGGAACAAATCTGAGTGGACATATAGGAAAGTGAAAATAATGGAGGGAGGTTCCCACACAAGTACTTAAAGTTCCCACTACACCATTACACAACTATTCATCGATTGTAGAGTTCAGAGCGGCCAAAGAGCCAAGTGGAGTGAAAATTGAGCAGGTCTGCGTCAAGTGTTCAGTGTGTGCAACCCTTACAATTCATAGTTGGGAAGATGATATATATCATAGTTCAGGAGCGGTGTGTGGGAGTGTAGTAAGTTATTTGATCCAAGAGTTGACTAGAGAAATGGCCTCAAGAAACAAGACGCATGTGCAACCTAAGGAAAATGTTGTAAAGGAAGAACAAATTATCGTGGTCAAGATATCAATCTAGGTGCACATCCGAGAACCTATCTTAGACATGGTTCCCAACCTCGAGTTCATAGACTACGTCATATAATACAAGGCATTCTTCCCTAAAATATGCTTCAAAGCTTTGGTAGAAATCCTTGAAGGAGGAAAGGTGGTCACCAAGCCATGGAAAAATCCCATCTACAAATTAGGGATTATGACATTATTGGATGTCCCTCACTTTAGGCACAAACCGAAAATCAACTCATGTATTCATTTCTTACTCAACAAGTTGCATGTAGGATTCCTTTAGCTAGACCACACATATCCAATCGACATATAAGTATTGTGCCAAGTCGCGAGCCTTCCCAAAATAGGGGAGGATCCTACTGATAAGATGCCTTTCATGAAGAGTTGTAAAAAAAGTATGGTACACAGAGAGGAATGAGAGGAGTAATTATTTCATCTATCAACGATGACCGAGTTCATTTTTCCACGTAGCTACTTGCTTACAAGTTGATGTGCAAGTGCCAGAAGGATGAGTGCCCATTGGGGGTAATCCTAGTAGCAGAGTGACATGTCCAGGGAATCAATATGTTCTGATATCTATACTTAATTAATGATTTTATTTAGGAGTTTTTGGATGCACAGGATTGTGACACGGAGTTTCACTATAGTTAGGTGTTACTCCTACTCGTAATGATAGTGTGGTAACCACCACTGGGTTGGGAATATAACACCCAAGTGACTTAATCTTTCCCTATGCCCAAATTCAATGAGCTTCAATATAGCATAGACAAGAATATCCAGAGCGAGAACAACATGGCATTCCAGCTATGGTACATTGAAATGATCTAGGAAACTACGAGAGTATTCCACATATTGCACAACATCATTGACAAGTATGAGTATTATTTTCTATTTGAATATGATTTTCATAATGTTTTCATCACCCCACTCGCAGATCAACAAACTCCTTCCAAAATCCTCCCCTTTTGCATTATTGAGGAGGACATTAAAAATGTGGTCATGCAGTGGAAAAAATCACTATGACCCATTCCAAACGAAGACATGGAGATTTTGGAAACATGGATCGAGAATAATAAGGAGTGGAAACTAGTAGAGGAATTTGAAGGGGCATGTAAAGAACTAGAGGTCCAATAGAAACATGCATAACCAGCCATGGGGAGAAATCCACATAAGAAGGGAAAACAAGAAAAAATGGTGTTGAGACCAACCTTTAGATATAGCTTAGCGGGGAATGCATCTAGTCCATCGTAGCCTACTGGCATTATGCCCATCGAAGAGGAATCCCCTTCTCAGATGCCCATGAATTCTACCAAGTGTAGAATATTGACCATCTAGATGAAGTTCTAGTACATAGACACTAGGGATCAATAGAAAGACCCAGGGCCTTCGCTAGCACTAATCCAAACCATCATCAAGGTTTTACACTCCAACTTAGAAGTGCAACATTTTCTACATCGGGAGTCATCACAATAGTTGGGTGAGCTCTGGTGCACCCTCAACATTTTTCAACCATCGATTGACCCCACATCCCAAGAACATATGGTTGTAGGAAGCACCCCAAGTGCCACCTCATGATGCACAAGTACAAAAATGTGGGTGCTACAGCTAAATCCATTATCCTTGACAACCCTTGACACCTCATCCATTACCTTATGCTAAATTGGATTTCCAAGTACCTTCATAGGACCTGCAAATGTATATGGTAGAGATAATGAATTAATTAGGTGACAAGAAGAACACACTAAGCCAATTCTATTAGAGTTAAAGAATATACACACAAAAGAGATGGATGCGCACTAGAAATCCCAACAAAGACACGCGCATGAGATGGTTGCACATAAGGAAGTCCAACAATGCCATGAAGAAGGAGGTGGTTGCACACACATTGTTGATTAGTGTAGTGGATGAAGTCTACATGTAAATTCCCAGTATGGATAAAGAAACTTTTGACCTTGCACCATAAGACAAAATCAACAAAGTGAATGAATTTTTCCAAGAACTACAAACACATAATGAAAATCTTTAGGAAAAAATGAAAAGCACCCCACCATCAGAGCAAGTGGAGTTGCAACAATATATTGTTTCCACGGGAAAGATGTTGCACCAAGGTCAAGCATGCATGGAAGTATTCTTGGGGGTAGTTTACTACAGCTTCCAACTCTAGACCCACTTATATAATTCCCCCAAAATCAAAACAATCAAATACTGCATATGTGCAAGTGAGGCGTGGATCAATGACAACAAGTAGGAATTGACATCCCTTCTCATGTAGAGTAAAAGGATATTATGACAGAGATAGTTCGCCTTCACAAACAGATTGCATTTGCCCACGTCGAGCAACAGAATATGTTAATCATTGTGTTGGAATCATAAGAGCAGGCCTAGCAACACCACTATGCACTCGTAGATACACATGAAAGAGAATTCCTAGTGATAGATATTGATGCAAAAATCAAACCTAAATATGGGTCGACCACACCAACAAAGGTCGAAAAATTTTGTTGTGACATGAAGGAACTACTAGGGATTATTTATCAACTCAACTCTGAATTCCAAAACTTCATCATCAAGCTCATGAAGAAGGTACCATCTATCACCTTCGTCACACAACAATAAAGATCGTTAGCTTGAGGATGAGCCAACTAATAGTGCCAAGGGCTTGTTGGCACCCTAAGTGTTTGCAAACCATGCGTGCACCATAATTTTTTCACCGTGTGTGCCACAAGTTTCATACTACGCAACACCAATATTTAGTGCATGTCAACCAGCCTACTACACCTATGCCAAACAATTTGCAGTGCACGCGCAAGGACTTGTAACCATTTTGTAGCCATATCACACATGTACATCTAGTCATGATTAGTTGTAACAATTCCTAATTGTTTTGTAATTGACCGATTGGTTGTGTTTAATCTTGTTAGTGAGTTGGCATAGTTGTTATGATTGTCATGCTTCTATATAGATAAAAGGGATGCACATGGACTAGTAATGGTTGTCCAATGTTGAGTAATGGGTTGGGAGTTTGGTTGTTGATTGTAGAGTATTTTTCATTGTAATTCATGTGTTTTGTAATATGAGAGAGAAAGCAAATCAAGTTATGAATCTCATGTCTTTGGTTCAATATTAATGGTTCTTTGAGCAAGCTATGCCCTTTTATGTATCTGAATGTCTATCTGTGATTAATAAATGGAAGCAAGAGACCCATTTTATACTCCTATTGTGAGTTATGTTATGAATGAATGTTTGCTATATCTGTTAGCATGTGTGTTACTTATATGAATGTTGATATGAATGAATAGTATCTAATGTGCAACTCTTAGCTAAGTAATTCTTGTATGTATTATTCCTTCATGCAATGCAAAACCATTTGATCTCTGTGATTCTCATGGTGTCTCAGGTGAGACCTTTTTCATTCCTTGAATATTGAATATGATAGTGCCAATGGGGTGTTTGTTGGTAAATCCTTTCTAACCCTAGGTTTGAAACCCCGAGCCAACATATTCTATGTGTCATGGTAAGATTGAATTAGTTTTCCATTTATTTTGGAATGGTTAGGCTACATGTGAATGTTGGAGCTTTGATTGGTTGACCTCGAAACAAAATTTATTCAATAAGATTCATTGGAAAGAGACCCTCTTAGGTGATGTTGACTCCATTATTCCTTTCCACTATATAATGGTTTGGCATTGTATTCGAGTGGTCACTCTATATATTTTATGGAGAATGTGGTGTGAAGTCATGTTTAGTTGTAGCGTATTGTTTAAGGTCTCCTTTAGAGAGTGGATAAGGATATACTTATGCAATTTAGAGTTAAAAGTGCTTTCCTTATAAGATATGCACATGGTTGTTCCTTCAAGGTGTAATCATACATAATGGGTTTATATTGGTGTTAATTTCTTGTTTATTTTTGTTATTGTTTTACATCGACATTTTTTTTTTCATTTTTTCTAATTAGGATTTTAAATGTTTACCTTTTTTTGGCATAAGAAAATCCACATTGTTTTCTTTGGGCATCTAGCATGTGGGTGTTTTGGCTTAAGCCAACCCACACAAGTTTCTTTTTTTTTTTTGGATCTATGCTTGTAGAGGCTACATGTGCAGCCCACCTTTTCTATTGAATCCTTGTATACCCAGTTAATATCAATAGTAAAAGGAAGCTTTGCTTCAAAAAATTGGTAACCTTACTATTTTTCTAGTGTTACATACGTGACACATTTTTTCCAAATGGCCTATGAGAACACCTTGCCTCTCGCATGATGTCATATTTATCTAGATTGAGGTGTCATGTATATAAGAATTCCATCTGGATGTAAACTAAATTGTTACCTAGTTCTAAATCAAAATGTCATCTAGATATAAATTTGAGATTTCATGTAAATCTAAATTGAGGTGTTATCTAAATCTAGATTTTCAATTTCATTTAAATCTAGATTGAACTTGACCATCTAAATCGAAATGAAGAAATCCCCAAATTTCCATACTATTTATTAAAATGGATATTGATTTTTTTTTACTCAACATTCAGTATTGTGTAACCTACTAGCTCAAAATGAAAACATGAAAAACATTTTTTAATATAATTCTAAATTATCTTCCAAATGACTTAAACCACTTGTCTTAACAAAAACACTAAAACACTTAGAATATGTAATACCATTCCTTGTACCCTATTGATGGTGTAAGGGGGTGTTTTTAATTGTATATTTTGGTCTTGTGAGTAATCTTGGTAAACCACAATGACTTAAACCACTTGTCTTAACAAAAACACTAAAACACTTAGAATATGTAATAGCATTCCTTCTACCTTATTGATGGTGTAAGGGAGTGTTTTTAATTGCATATTTTGGTCTTGTGAGTAATCTTGGGAAACCACTTGTCTTAACAAAAACACAAAAAGAATTAGAAGACATATTATTATTCTTTGTACCCCATCGATGGTGTAAGGGGATGTTGTAATGGCATATTTTGGTGTTGTGAGTAGTTTAGAGTATTTAGTATATTATATATGGACTTATTTTAATATATAATAATAATAATAATAATATATATTTAAGGTCAAAGTTAGACATTAGATTGGTGTATGAGACCTCTTTGTTTGTGG
>ML794146.1:98395-114873 GCA_009831015.1 Picea engelmannii
ATATATATATATATCCTACCTCCCTCTAGACTTGAACTTGTCACCAACAAGGAGCAAACACATGTTCTTAACCATTAAACCTATTGCTAAACAAAATTGTAGTTATGTTTTGATATATATTTTGTGAGTAGTTTAGGAGTAAGAAATTTCATAAAAATATATATATTTGAAAATTTATTGAATAATTTATTTATTTATTAAGAAATATAATTATATTAATATATTCCAAAACAAAATTTAATAAAATAGATAATAATCTTTTTTTTTCCAATTACTCGAATTAAATCTAACCAACCTAGATCCATTTCACTCCAGATCTATCAAGGGAATAGGGATCAAATCTCTCAAGGTGCAAACATTTAACTTTTCCTCAAGTTTTGCACTCCAATAAAGGTTTTCACCTTGATATATTTGATCACTCTCCGAGCTTTATAGATTCAGAGTTAAATGGATCTAGGTTATTTGTTATTCATTCAAAGTGTGTGTGTAATTATTTATTTTTATTTTTTTATTATTATTTTAATGTGTTATGTTACATAAACATCTCTCCCATACTGAAATGTAGAATACCTCTCAACACAATTAACAAATTTTAATTTATTTCTAAAATAAATTCTTTAACAAGAAAATAAAAATAGAAAGTCATAATAATAACTTTTTCTTTTTATTGCTCAACTAATCTTTAAAAATGTGAATGTGCAAACATTGTTTTTGTCCAAGAATTTGGTACAATTAGGAAAAGTGGAAGAAATATTAACTCTAGTACTTATCCATGTTAATTCTATATCATTTTCTGATAAAGATAAAATGTCTAGAATCAAATGAATAAAATTTGACTGACCTCATCATTAATAAAAATATATATAATGAAAAGGTGTTGTAAATTATTAAACCCTTCACAAAAGAAATAAATATAATAAGAACAAGGTTGTAAATAGGGATAAAATATGTTATAATGGAAAATATCTTGTTTCAAGTACTTTTGTTTTAGTAAAATATTTTCAAGAACGCATTTAGTCCATCGCGGCCTACTAGCATTGTTCCCATTGAAGAGGAAGCCCCTTCTCAGACGCTCGTGAAGTCCACCAAGTGCAGGATATTGACCATCTAGATGAAGGGCTAGGACATAGACACTAGTGATCAAGAGCAAGACCCAAGGCCTTCCTTGGTGTTAATCCAAAGCATCATCAAGGTGCTACACTCCAACTTAGAAGTGCAACAATTGTTGCATCAGGAGTCATCACAATAGTTGGGTGAGCTCTAGTGCACCCTCAACATTTTCCGACCATCAACCGACCACACGTCCCATGAACAAATGGTCACAGGAAGCACGGAATTTCTACCTCATGCTGCACAAGTACAAAAAAGTGGGTGCTACAGCTAAATCCATTATCCTTGGCATTCCTTGACACCTCATCCATCAGTTCAATGCCTCATCCATTTCCTTATGCTAAATTGGATTTGCAGGTACCTTCACAGGACCTGCAAATGTATATGGTAGAGATAATGAATGAATTAGGTGACAAGAAGCACACACTAAGCCAGTACTATATAGAGATGAAGTAGAGACACATGCAGGAGATGGATGCACACTAGAAATACCAGCAAAGACACGCACGTGAAGCGAGGGTGGTTGCACACACATTTTTTACTAGCATAGTGGATGAAGTCTATGTGCAATTTCCTGGTACGGCTAAACAAAATTATTACCTCCCACCACAAAAAAAACTCAACAAGGTTAGCAAAGTTGTCCAACAACTACAAACATGTAATGAAAATATTTAGGAAAAATTGAAGAGCACCCCACCATCAGAGCAAGTGGAGTTGCAGCAATAGATTGTTTCCACATGAAAGATGTTTCACGAAGGACAAGCGCGCATGGAATTATTCTTGGGGATAGTTTAATACAACTTCCAACTCTGAACCCACCTACAGAATTCCCCTAAAATCAACACAATTGAAGACTGCATATGCACAAGTGAGGCACAGATCAATGGAAATAAGTAGACATTGACCTCCCTTCTCTTGCAGAATGCATGGAGGCCATGACATAGATAGCTAGCCTTCACAAATAGATTTCATCTACCTGTGTCAAGCAATATAATTTGTCATCCATTATGTTGGAAACATAATAGCAGGCCTAGAAATACCACTATGTGCTCACAGATGCACATGCAAGGGAGTCCCTAGTGATAGATCTTGATGCACAAATCGAACCTAAATATGGGTCGACCACACTAACAAAGGTCGACAATTTTTTTTGTGACATGAAGGAACTACTAAGGATTTTTTATCAATTCAACTCCAAGTTCCAAAACTTAATCATTGGGCTCATGAAGAAGGTACCATATGTCACCTTCTTCACACTGCAATAAATATCATTGGATCAAGGATGAGCCAACTAATAGTGTCGAGGGCTTGTTGGAACACTAAGTGTTTGCATACCGCGTGTGCACCACAAGTTTTGCACCGTGCATGCCACAAGTTTTGTACTATGCAACACCAATATTTAGTGCATGCCAACTAGTCTACTACACCTACGCTAAATACTTTGTAGGGCACATGCAAGGACTTGTAACCATTTTGTAGCCATATCACATGTGCACATCTAGTCATGATTAGTTGTAACAATTCCTAATTGTTTTGTAATTGATCGATTGGTTGTGCTTAAGGTTGTTAGTGAGCTAGCATAATTGTTATGATTGTCATGCTTTTATAGAGATAAAAGGGATGCACGCGGACTAGTAGTGGTTGTTCAATGTTGAGTAATGGGTTGGGATTTTGGTTGTTGATTGTAGAGTATGGTTCATTGTAATTCCAGGGTTTTGTAATATGAGAGAGAAAGAAAATAAAGTTATGAATCTTAGGTATTTGGTTCAATCTTAATGGGTCTTTTAGTAGGCTACAGCCTTTTAAGTATATGAATGTCTATATGTGATTAATAAATGAAAGCATGAGACCCATTTGACACTCCTACTATGAGTTATGTTATGAATGAATGCTTTCAATATCGGTTATCTTGTGCATTACTTATATGAGTGTTGATATGAATGAATAATATCTAATGTGAAACTATTAGCTAAGTAATTCTCGTATGTATTATTCCTTCATGAAATGCACAAACATTCAATCTATATGATTCTCATGGCATCTCGGGTGAGACCTTTTTCAGTGCTTGAATATTGAATATTCTAGTGCCAATGGGGTATTTGACGGCAAATCTTTTCTAACCCTAGGTTTGAAACCCTGAGACAACATCTTCTATGTGTCATTGTAAGATTGAATTATTTATCTATATTGGAATAGTTAGGCTACTTGTGAATGTTGGAGCTTTGATTGGTTGACCTGGAAACAAAATTTATCCAGTAAGATTCATTGGAAAGAGACCCTCTTAGGCCCTCTTAGGTGATGTTGATTACATTATTCCTTTCCACTATAGAATGATTTGGCATTGTATTCACATGGTCACTCTATATATTTTATGGAGAATGTGGTGTGAAGTCATGTTTAGTTGTAGTGTATCATTTATGGTCTCCTTTAGAGAGCATATACTTAAGGATATACTTATGCAATTTAGAGTTTAAAGTTCTCTCCTTCTAAGATATGCACATGGTTGTTCCTTCAAGGTGAAATATTACATAATGGGTTTAGATTGATGTTATTTGCTTGTTTATCTTTGTTATTGTTTTACATCGACAATTTTTTTAATTTTTTCTAATTAGGATTACAAATGTTTACCTTTTTTTGGCATAAGACAACCCACACTTTTTTCTTTGGGAATCTAGAATGTGGGTGTTTTGTCTTAATACAATGATCCTAGAGGATCTCGGTGGCTAGCCACCTTGTCCAACTGGCTCAAAACAATTTTTTGGCAACTTACTATTTTTAGCAGTTTTTCGGTTTATGAACTTTCGAGTCCATTTTGAGGGACTAAATGACACTTTTTCGTGATCATGCACCTCAATTATATCCAAAGGCTATGATTCAACCCCCTAAATGAATATCATCATTAATACCTTTCCAACGAGCTATCGTGCACCCTAAATGAAGATCGTATGCAAAAGTTACAACCCCGGGAAGTTGATGTACTAACTTACCCCAACGGGGCCCACATGACTTTTGGCGCTTCATCTCCTAGGGTTAAGTTTTTGGATTTATAGGGTTTTGGTATTCAATTTTATTGTAAAAGGGCCTTCATAGCCTCATTGTATGCATCTTCTTGCGAATGAGCGTAGTCGTCACATATCTTCTTAGAGATAAGTTGTCACCATTCTAGGAAGCTTGTTTCAGTCTTCATTTTATAGTTCAACATATTTCTTATTTAATAGAAGTACAATTTTATTGTATCTCTATTGTTATTCATTGTGTCTCTATGTTAATATTATAAATCTGTGTTTTCATTTCATTCTACTCATAAATCTGGATCAATGGTATCATAGCGGCCTTCTCCTTGTCGTTTTTTAGTGCATGTCCACAACGAGGTCAGGGTATAGAGAGTTAGGTCTCTATATTTTTTATGTTGTGGATAACTGATCTTGCACGCCCAAGAAACCTTCCATGGAAAGAGAAAATAAAGACGATGAAACAGGATATCCATTCAAAATGTTGCTTGGGGAAGTCCTCGAGTGATAGAGGAATGAGATGACGGACAACTTTGCACAAATCCTTTGACGTTTGTCAACAAATGATGCATCTACCTCGAACGGAAGTGTCGCCCCCTTCAAGGTATATATCAACTTTGATATTCCTATATTTGAAGGACAGATAGACGCAGATGTTGTAGACAAGTGGTTGAATCCGTTGGACGAGTATTTTTTTGTCCATAACTTTTCGAATAGAGAAAAGATTACTTTTGCGCTCCTCAAAGCCATCCCCCGTGTCAAATATTGGTGGGAGACTTTCTGCGAGCAAAAGGAAATGAAGGAACCCTCATTATTTATAGTCACACTTACTTGGGAATACTTCATGGATTCTATTAAGGAACCATACTACCCTGTTGCAATTTATGGAAACCTATATACAAAATGGACCACACTGCGGCTGGAAAGGGACCAAGCAGTGCTAGAGTTCACAAATATCATCCATACCTTGTGCACCAAGATGGGTATCAAATATTTTGAGAGAAATATGGTGCTCAAGTATAGAGATGGTCTACAAAGATACATCCAGGAAGAAATGGAGTTTTTGGACATCTCGTCCTTAGGTACAACCTATCAATATGTCGTCCAAATTGAGAAGAATATTAAACAAAAGGCATGGTAGTTTGGGTCTGGGAACCCCTGACAACAGAAGCATGGAAAGGGTAGCCCTCATAGTGTTATTATTACTTTGAACAGGAAATTGTACAGGATACCCGAGGTAGTCCCACCTAGTTCCATTTCCTTGATCTTTGTCAAGGAATGCAGGAAAGTCATCTCTAATACTGGGAAGTTTGTCTTCTTCATGATTCACTCTCGGAGTGAGAAAAATATTGCAGCCACATCCATAGCCTCCGCGTCCAACCTCTCCACATAGTAGACGCAAGTGTATAAGGTCGTTGAATTATACAAAGACATATTCTCCTCGCCTATTGGGGTACCTATGCACTGTTAGGTCAAGCATTCCATCGATTTAACCCTCGACATATTGTTACCCAATGGACTGTTAAGGTTTAATCTATTATTAGAGTTCTTTTCATTTCACTAGATAACAACAACATAAGATAGGATCACTGAGAAATACACAATCACAAGAGACACATCATTTATCCTAGGAAACCCTCATGGGGAAGAAAACCCATCAAAACTTCCTTATTCTAGATAGCCAATACAATGCCAAGAGATAACTCAAACAAATACAAAAAGTCCTCTCCCAAGAATGTGCCTCTCTCTCTCTCCCTCTTCTTCAACTGCAGCTCTGAAACTTGTCTCTCAATGAACAAGTGAGTGTGTGTCTAAGTGAGGTACTAGCCTCCTTATTTATACAATTTTGGCACGTGTGGAAGTGTCTCTTCACTAGCAAGGCTGACTTCTTCTTTTGGGTGGTTATAACCACCTTTAATATATTATGGGGCCTCTTTAATATATTATGGGGCCAACTTCTTATTCTTCCTATCACAATTATAATTTAACCAATCCACAAAAGGGAATTTGGTATTTTACAATAGCCAACAAGATAAATCCACAATAGGGGATTGATCTAATGAATAATACCACAATAATAATTAGAATACACTTTGCAGTTACATTATTTCAACACTCTCCCTTAACAAGAAGGGTATTCCACAATGGCATCAAGCGAGAGAGAGGACAACATCATCAACAACATCTGGTGGGTGAGAGGACAGCATCATCAATATCATCTTGGAACACTGACTGGCATATCTATAAATCATCGGAAGTTTTTCTCATCATCAACACAACACAAAGGCTGGAGCATCATCAACATAACATGGAGTTAGAGTAGCATCATCATCCTCGTCGATATGAGGCTAAGGTAACATCATCATCATCTTCATCATTAAAGCTGAAATAATATCATCTTCATCATCTTCAGCAAGGACTCAGGAGTTGAAGTAGCATCATCATCATCATCATCTTCAGCAAGAGGCTGAAGTGGCATCATCATCATCATCTTCAACAAGAGGCTGAATTGGCATCATCATCAGCAACTGCATCGACATGGATTAGTATAACACTAATACATACTCATCATCAATAACATCTTAGGGTTGATACAACATCAAAAGAAACAATATCACAGCACAAAGGATGGAAACACATCATCACAACACGAGGTTGGAAATACATCACAACAATTACGCTGGCACATCATCACAACAATTAAGCTGGCACACCACACAACAATTAAGCTGGAAAACACCACACAACAATTAAGCTGGAAAACACCACACAACAATTAAGCTGGAAAGACCACAACAATTAAGCTGGAATCATAACGCAACAATTAAGTTGGAAACACCACAACAATTAAGCTAGAATCACAATACTAGACTGGCTTTACGTCACGGACATTAAGCTAGAAGCATAGTACTAGGTTGGATTTACATCACAGCAGTTAAGCTAGAAGCATAGTACTCGGCTTGCTTTTTGTCACAGCAATTAAGCTGGAAGCACAATACTCAGCTTGCTTTCGTCACAGCAATTAAGCTGGAAGCATAATAATCGGCTTGTTTTTCGTCATAGCAATTAATATGGAAGCATAATACTCGGATTTATTTTCGTCATAGCAACTAAGCTGGAAGCACGGTACTCAACTTTCTTTTTGTCATGGCAATTAAGCTGGAAGAACGATACTAGACTGGCTTTACGTCATAGAAATTAAGATGGAAGCATAGTGTTGGGCATATCTCAACACAACAACTAGATTGGCTTTACGTCACAGTGATTAAGTTGGAAGCACAGTACTAGGCATATATCAACACAACAATCTATAATTGCTTTATGTCTTAGCAATTAAGCTGGAAGCATACTACTAGGAATATCTCCACACAACACTACTCCCCCTTTCAAGGGAGGTCCTTTCAGACAATACCAAGATTATCTAGAAAGTTCTCAAACTTTACAAGAGATAGAGGCTTGGTCAACACATCGAAAACTTGTTCATTTGTGCTAACATATTGGATATTTATGGCTCCTCTCTGCACCATGTCACAGATGTAATGATATCAGATCTCTATGTGCTTCAACTTTTCATGAAATAAAGGATTCTTTGTCATCTTTATGCAACTCTGGTTGTCACACAGGATCGTGGTTGCTTCCATCTCTAGGTCAAATAGACCGATCAACAACTTTTGAAGCCATATATCTTCGCAACTGGCAGAACACACAGCAATGTATTATGCTTCCACTGTACTGATAGCAATGTTATATTTCTTCTTACTCTGCCATGAGATCATGGATGATCCAAAAATGAAACAACATCCTGAAGTGATCTTCCTGTTAGAGACACTTCCAGCCCAATTTGAATCAGTGTATCCAGTCAATGTGAAATCATGATCTCCATCATAAATGAGACCACAATCTAATGTACCTTTAAGGTACCTCATCACATGTTTTGCAGCAACTAGGTGAACATGTCTGGGTTCTACCAGAAACTGACTCAAGGTGTTCACAGCAAAATAGATATCTAGTCTGGTGTTCTTCAGGTACATCAGCGATCCAATGATTTGTCTATATAGTGTGGCATCAATCAATTCTGATGAAGTGTAAACTAGTAGCTTCGGCTTCATTTCCATGGGTGTATTCATGGAATTGCACTCTAACATGTCGAATCTCTTTAGGATTTCGAATGCATACTTCCCTTGGTTAAGGAAGATCCTCTCTAGAATTTGCCATACCTCAAGACCTAAGAAATAATGCATTAGGCCAAGGTATTTCATCTCAAATCCTGAAGCGAGCTTCTTCTTACATTCGATTATGAGATTTTCTTCTCTAGTTAAGAATAAGTCATCCACATATAGCAACAATATTACCAACTCATCATTCATAACCTTGAAGTAGAGGTTAGAATCTGCTTTACTCTTGGTAACGCCTAAGCTCATCAAACAATTGTATATCATGTCATACCAAGCTCTAGGAGTTTGCTTCAATCCGTACAGAGCCTTCTTCAACTTACAGACCTAAGACTTCATGTCTTCAACTTCAAATCCTTGAGGTTTCTCTATATACACTTCTTCTTCGATGACACCATTTAGGAAAGTTGTCTTTACGTCCATCTGGTGTAACTTCCACTCAATCTGTGTTGCAAGGGATATGATGGTTTTGATTGAAGTGTATTTGGCTATAGGAGCGAATGTCTCTTCATAGTTAATGCCTTCCTTTTGAAAAAATCCACGAGTGACAAATATTTATTTATGCTTTTCAATGCTTCCATCATCATCATGTTTTATTTTGAAGAGCCATTTGGAAGATACCACATCCTTACTCTTCAGTCTGGGAACTATTTCCCATACATCATTCTTTATTATGGATTGGTATTCCTCTGTCATGGCATCTGCCCATTCTTTCTTTTGAATGGCTTCTTCAAAGTAGATCACACATCAAAGCCATATAGTTGGAGAATGGCTTAGGTCTCTTCACCTGTCTCGTGGTTCCTTCGGGAACACCATACTTCTCTCCATCTTGAATAATCTCCCTAGCCCAAGTAGTCTTTCTCTTATGGGAGATCATCATCTGAGGAGGTTCTTGAAATTCTACTATTTCATGATCTTCTAGAATTTCCTCATCAGGGGAAGTTACGACTTCCCTTATTGGTTCTGCAACTCTGGGAACCTCCCTCACTGATTCTGTAGTTATGGGAGCTACAAGTTCATCTTCATACACTTATTCAAGCTGGCATCTCTTTGATTTCTTGAGCATTTCATCTTAATCAAAGGTCACATCCCTGTTGATCTCTTACAGAGTATACTTGGTGTTGCATACCAAGTCTAAATATGAAATATTGAGTCAAGCTTCAAACGAGGTCTGCTTCCTGTTCTAATGTTCGGTCATCTTTGGAGCCTTCTGCTCCTTTCAATCAATATTCATATGAGATACTCTGAATCTCAAGATATAGCTTCTTCTTCATCTTCTTTGGTGCATGAGTGTATATGGTCATGTACATAGTCTTCTTCATGTCTCATATAATATGTTTCCTTCTGCAACCTTCACTATAGCTTTCTCAGGGTTATCACCTATGACCTGAAATAAGGACAACAAAACAACATGCTAGAATAATATCCTTTTGATAATAATAGATAAAGCAATAGCACGAATAATCATCACAGTATCTCATTTAGAGTTATCATCTATGGCTTGTCTGAAGCAATGATCAAAAGTAAGAGATATATTACGAAATGAGGTCAACACTCTTATAGTGTTGTGATAGAACATTCCTCCATGGCAACCTAGAACTAACACATGAGGTTTCTCCTATAGGAGGTGTTAGTTGTATCAGGCAAATGATTACATTAAGTATTTACCTCTATATGCTCACATGCTACCAAGTATAATAATTTACAAAGACTTCTATCTCAACTATAGTGGTTTCTTGTAAAGAGGTAATCATCAATTTTTCATGTGTACCTTTGAATCTTATAAACTTGATTAATCAAACCTGGAGCCTTGTCCTCAATAATGAGTGTGCTTTCTTTTCTTCCAAGTCTCCTTCACTGAAGATGATGAGTGATTTCTTCAACCTGTCTTTTGTACTAAGACAATATGTTATCTTGATAGAAGGTTGGGTTAGAGGATAAACTCTATGATCTCAACTTGTAATCCATCTAATACCTTGAATCAGATTTTGACCAAAGGTTAGAATGATGGTCATAGCTACAACCTGCAACACTGATCAAACTAATTTCATAACAAATAGATGCATATCAGAATAATCACACTTGGGTTGCATCATTCCTATGAATGTGTTGGATCTTGAGATCCTTTTGGATCTATGGAAAGAGATCCCTTCACCTGCAAATACCCTTTAAAGATTAATCATTTAAACATGTGTGAGTACATGCCTCTGACGACATTTGCAAGTAGAGGCATGATCTAGTAGCAGCAGTAATGATCACCAACTCTTAAGAACTTCAAGGGTGACTACAACTGGTACTACAGTTGCAACTACAACTGATACTGCAACTGCAATTGATACTGCAACTGGTTTTGAGACTACAACTACAACTGCAACTTAGGGTTTTATGAGGAAAACCTGACTTTTCAAACTTCAAATTTTGAAATTCTGATCCAGGGGATATATGCACTGAGCTGAGGCAAGTAAGCTGGTGCAGTCAGATTTTTGAAAATCCAAATTTTACCCCCTCAAACTTGACCAGCGGCTTTCTGGATTGGTGCTTCTAGTTTTCTAGTACTTTTGGTACTCTGGTACTTCTGGTACTCTGGTTTCTGGTTTTCTGGTACTTTGTGAAAACTAGGGTTTCACTTTCCAAGAGATCTAGCCACTGAAAAGTTGTGTTGAGGATGCCAAAGTGATCCTTGAGGAAGGGTGCACTTTTCTAGATGGTTTTGGGGCTAAAATACTTCTTCAATAAAAATCCCTAATTTGCATGTACGACAACAGTGACATTTTTCACTTTCTCTTGTGAAAGATGCTCTCTTAAGCTTAGCTCTGATACCATGTTAAGGTTTAATCTATTATTAGATTTCTTTGCATTTAACTAGATAACAATAGAATAGGATAGGATCACTGAGAAATACACAATCACAAGAGACACGTCATTTATCCTGGGAAACCCTCATGGGGAAGAAAACCCAGCAAAAGTTCCTTATTATAGATAGCCAATACAATGCCAAAAGATAACTCAAATGAATACATAAATTCCTCTCCCAAGAATGTGCCTCTCTCTCTCTCTCTTCTTCAACTACAGCTCTGAAACTTGTCTCTCAATGAACAAGTGAGTGTGTGTCTAATTGAGGCTCTAGCCTCCTTATTTATACAATTATGGCACGTGTGGAAGTGTCCCTTCACTAGCAGGGTCGACTTCTTCTTCTAGGTGGTTATAACCACCTTTAATATATTATGGGGCCTCTTTAATATATTCTGGGGCCAACTTCTTATTTTTCCTATTACAATTATACTTTAACCAATCCGCAAAAGGGGATTTGGTATTTTACAATAGGCAACATGATCAATCTGCAATAGGGGACTATTATAATGAATAATACCACAATAATAATTAGAATACACTTTGAAGTTACATTATTTCAACATGGACCAGTCTAGTGTCTCTCTCTATTAGAAAACGAGGAGATCCATCGTTAGATCCAAGAACTTCTCCACAAGGGGCACATCTAACCCATCTTATCACCTTGTGGCAACCTGATCGTGCTTGTGAAGAGGAAAGATGGGACCTGGTGAATTTGCATTGATTATCGGGCCCTAAATAAAATCACAGTTAGGAACTGGTACCCAATTCCCCAAATTGACAATCTCCTTGATCAGCTCAAGGGAGCTAAATACTTCAATAACATTGATCTAAAGTCTAGCTACCATTAGGTCCCAATAGAGAAGACAGTTGTATGGAATATTGCCTTCAAGTCAAAAGAAGGTATTTTTGAATGGTTGGTCATGTCCTTTAGTTTGACAAATGCCCCAACAAATTTCATGAGGCCTATGGACAATATATTGTGGCCTTTCACAAATTATTTTGTAGTGTTGTACCTGGATTACATCCTCATCTACAAAAAGACTTGGGTGGAACACTTGCATCACATTCAACAAGTTTTGCACACTCTACGGTAGCACAAGATATATGCCAACTTGGAAAAATGCTCCTTCGGCATGGATAGAATCCACTACCTATGCTACATCATTGATGCGCATGGTGTGCATGTGGATCCAGCCAAGATCTAAGTCATCTGTGACTGGACATCCCCAACCATGCTCACTGGTCTTCAAAGCTTCTTAGGCCTTGCCGATTTCTATCACAGTTTTTTGTTGGGATTCTCCCATATTGCATGGGCCCTCAGCCAAATAACCAAAGGTGGTGGTAAGGAAAAAATTGTGGTGGGCATGTCCCAATAAAAATCATTTGATGATCCAAAGTAGTGCTTGTGCTCTGCCCCGGTGCTTTCATTATCTGACTGACAATATCCCTTTGAGATTGAGATAGATGCTTCAAACTATAATGTGGGTGTAGTCATCACTCAGCATGACCACCCCATGGAATATCATAGTGAGACACTATCAGATGTCATTCATAAGTACCCTACTTACGATAAAGAAATGTACTCCATTGTGCAAGCCTTCCACTAGTGGAGGCATTACATTATGAAGAAGGAGACATTCATCCACACTGATCATAAGTCATTGTAGTTCATGCATACATAATGAAAATTTTTTAATGACCACCAACAAAAGTGGTCCACATATTTGCAGCAGTTCCACCTCAACATCAAGTATAAAATGGGAAGTAGCAACCAAGTCGTTGATTTCCTCAATTGAACTCTAGTCGCGACACTCACCACAGTGCTCGATTCTTGCGGCCATGAGACCTTTGGATGGCCCCACCTCTATGAGACAGATCATGACTTCGCTAACACCTACCACATGTTGGGCACAAACACAGTTGTCACCAATTTCCATCTTCAGGATGGGATCTTGTACCATCTGGGCCATCTATGTGTTCCATCAAGCGAGCGAAGCTGATTTGGAAAGCCCACTACAGTCAAGTGGTAGGAAAATTCAGTGTGAAAAAGACAACGACAGTGTTGCAGCAACATTTCTATTGGCCGAAACTTCGACAAGATGTCAGCAAGTATATTTTGTCCTACACTGCTTACGTTATTTCCAAACCAGACATTAAGAAACAAGGCATGTACACTCCTCTGCCTACTCCTAACAGGCCCTGGGAATCCATCTCAATGGACTACATGACGGGACTTCCATCCACCAAGCAGGGAAATGACTGTGTTTTTGTGGTTGTTGATCTCTTTTCCAAGATGGCGATTCTGGCCACCTGCAAGAAGAGCATCACAGTGGAGGCCACTACCAAGCTCTTCTTTGAACGAGTGTGGATCCACTTCGGGATCCCACAAATAATTATCTCATATCAAGACAGTCAGTTCCTCATCAAATTCTGGTCGAGCCTTTGGTCACTATTGGACACCAAGCTCACCAAGTCCACTACCTTCCACCCCCAGACGAATGGCCAAACCAAGGCTATCAACCAGATGATCATGCACATCCTGCACATGTACAATTCCAAGAACCCAGGCACCTGGGATGATATTCTTCCCTATGTTTAGCATAGCTACAATAGATCCATACATATCTCAACCAGCCACGACCCCTTTCAGGTGGGGTTGGGATTTCAACCATTAGGTCCCATGGATGTTTCACTACCCCTTGTGGCCACCCAGGAAGACTCGTCTCATGCTTCAACTGGAGCTAACAAAGCCACCCAGTTCATTGAACGAATCTAGCACATCTTCCAACAAGTTAATAATATTTTACAGAAGTCCAATGCCAAGTATAAGCAACGCCATGATCAACAGTAGGTGCCACACCAGTTTCAGGTGGGAGACAAAGTTTGGCTGCACTTGCAGAAAGAATGCCTTATATGACCTCATCAGAAGCTTCATCCATTGTTTTATGGACCCTACACCATCACCAAGGTTGTGGATAACAATGTTTTTTATCTCAACCTTCCCCCATTCCTTGGCTTTCACCCAATATTCAATGTGGACCTCCTTCGGCCTTATTTTCCACCATTATTGGACACCTCAAAGATAGCAGAACAATTAACACCCACAAAGCTCAACTCTAACTACATGGAACATGCATCCACTGATCAGATCGTGGACACACAAGTCAAGGGCACTCGCCATCAAAGGATCTAGCTTTATTGGGTTGTCAAAGCAGGGCAACTCCTGCACCAAGGCAAGTGGCTCAGTCGGGGCCAAATTCAGCAGAAATTTCCTCATTTGATGGGGGAACTCAACGCAATGGAGACCATTGCTTACTAAAGGGGGAGAATTGATCAAGGAGGATCTCGGTGGCCACCCACCTTGTCCAACTGGCTCAAAAAAAAATTTGGCAACTTACTATTTTTAGCAGTTTTTTTGTTTCTGAACTTCCAGGGCCATTTTGAGGGCCTAAACGATGTTTTTTCACGATCAGGCACCTCAATGATAGTCAAAGTTTTTGATTGATCCCCTTAAATGAAGCTCCTTGTCAATACCTTCCCAACAAGATATTGTGCACCCTAAACAGAGATAGTATGCAAAAGTTACGACCCCGGGAAGTTGATATACTAACTTACCCCAACGGGGCCCACATGACTTTTGGTGCTTCATCTCCTAGGGTTAGGTTTTTGGATGTCTAGGGTTTTGGCATTCATGTTTATTGTAAACAGACCTTCAGAGCCTCATTGTACTCATCTTCTTGTGAATGAGCGTAGCCGTCACATCTCTTCTCAGAGATAAGTTGCCACCATTCTAGCAAGCTTGTTTCAGTCTGCATTTTACAGTTCAACATATTTATTATCTAATAGAAGTTTAGTTTTACTGTATCTCTGATGTTATTCACTGTGTCTATGTGTTAATATTATAAATCTGTGTTTTCATTTCATTTTGCTCATAAATATGGATCAGCCAACCCACGCAAGTTTTTTTGTTTTTGGAGCTATGCCTATGGAGGCTACATGTGCAACCCACTTTTTGTCTTGAATCCTTATATACCCAGTTAATATTAGTAGTAAAAGGAATCTTTACTTCAAACAATTGTTAACCTTACTATTTTATTAATGTTACATACATGACACATATTTTCCGCATGGGTTATAAGAACACCTCGCTTCTCGCATGATGTCATATTTATCTAGATTGAGGTGTCATATATATGAGAATGCCATGTAAATCTAAACTAAAGTGTTACCTAGTTATAAATCAAAATGCCATATAAATATAAATTTGAGATTTCATATAAATCTAAATTGAGGTGTTATTTAAATCTATATTTTTAATTTCATTTAAATCTAGATTGGCCATCTAAATCAAAATGAAAAAATCCCCAAATTTCCACCGGATATTAATGGTTTTTAAGCAAACATTCTTTACTGTGTAACCCACTAGCTCAAAATAAAAACATGAAAAACATTTTTTAATATAATTCTAAATTATCTTGCAAATTACTTAAACCACTTCTCTTAACAAAAACACTTAGAATATGTAATAGTATTCCTTCTACCCTACTAATAGTGTAAGTGGTGTTTTTAATTGCACATTTTGGTCTTGTGAGTAATCTCGGTAAACCACAATGAGTTAAACCACATGTCTTAACAAAAACACTAAAACATTTAGAATATGTAATAGCATTCCTTCTACCCTATTGATGGTGTAAGGGGGTGTTTTTAATGGCATATTTTGGTCTTGTGAGTAATCTCGGTAAACCATTTGTCTTAACAAAAATACACAAAGACTTAGAACCATCCATCCTCAAGGGGGTGTTTTTAATAGCATATTTTGGTCTTGTGAGTAATCTTGGTAAACCATTTGTCTTAACAAAAATACATAAAGATTTAGAAGATGTATTAGTATTCTTTGTACTTTATCCATCCTCTTTGTATCTCATTCATCTATGGTGTAAGGGGATGTTTTAATGGTATATTTTGGTGTTTTGGGTAGTTTAGAGTATTTGGTGTATTCTATATGGATTTATTTTAATATATAATAATAATAATTTATTTTTAAGGTCAAAATTAGATACTAGATTGGTGTGCAAAACTTTCTTATTTGGAATGAGAAATATCTTAAAGGAAACAATTTGATTATTATATATTTCATAAAAATATATATTTCAAAAATTTATTAAATAATTTATTTATTTATTAAGAAATATAATTATATTAATATTTCAAAAAAAAAATTAATAAAATAGATAATAATTTATTTTTTTTCAATTATTCTAACTAAATCTAACCAATATAGATCCATTTCATTCTCTAGATATAAAGGTTTTTTTAAGTACAAAACTTGAGA
>ML794146.1:115063-129380 GCA_009831015.1 Picea engelmannii
TTATTATTATTTTAATGAATTATTTTATGTGAACATTTTTCATAAATTGTTATTATTTTTTATTATTATTTATTTTATTTTTTAATATTATTTTAATATTTTATTTTATTTTAATGTATTATGTTATATAAATATCTCTTTCATATATTAAATTGTCAAAAGCTACTCAATTAACAAATTTAAATTTATTTTTAAAATAAATTTAAAAAAAAAAATCATAATAATAACTTTTTTATTGCTTAAAAATGCAAATTTGCAAACATTTGTTTTGTCCATAAATTTGGTACAATTAGGAAAAGTGGAAGAAAGATTAACTCTAATACTTATCCATGTTAATACTATATTGATTTCTCATAAAGATAAAAGGTATAGAATCAAATGAATAAGATTTGACTCATATCATCATTAAGAAAAATAGATAAGATGAAAAGGTGTTGTCAATGATAATCTATCAACCCCTTCACAAAAGTAATAAATATAATAAGAACAAGGTTGTAAATAGGGATAAAATATGTTATAATGGAAAATATCTTGTTTCAGGTATTATTTTTTTTTTTTAATATTTTTTATTTTATTTTAAAAGTGTTAATAAAAAGTTAAATATTTTTCATTTTAAAATATAATATGTTTAAAAAAAAATCTTGTAAAATATTTTTTATTTTATTTTAAGTGTTAATAAAAAGTTAAATATTTTTATTTTAAAATAAGTATTTTATTTTAATAATATTAATAAAAGTTAAATATTTTTCATTTTAAAATATAATAAAGTAAAAAAATCAAGTTTTCAAAATATATTTTATTTATTATTAAAAATTAAGATTGTGAATAAAGATAAAATATATTATAATAGAAAATAAAATAAAAAATTCCTAAAATATTTTTTATTTTATTTCATTAATTAATGTTAATAAAAAAATTCATTTTTAAATATAATTGATTAAAAAATAATAATTTCAAAATATATTTTATTTATTATTAAATATTAAAGTTTTAAATAAAAATAAAATATGTTATAATGAAAAATATACTTCTCCTTTCTTAAAATATTTTTTATTTTATTTCATTAATGTTAATAAAAAGTTTCACTTTACCATTACAATGTAATAAATTATTTAAAGTACATTTTATTTAACTTTTTAATTTATAATTAAATATCAATTTTTTATTAAATATCATTTATTTTATTTTTGAAATTAGTTCATAATATTATATGATTATAGTATTAATGTTTATTAATATTGATTAAAATTGTGATTGTATTATTTAAAGTAATGATAGTTTTTTTGCTATTTTAATTTTATAAATATTAGTATTTTGAATTAATTAGTATATATTTATTTTAATTTTAAATTTATTATGAAAAAATAAATTTTTTTTTGTTTGTTAATTTGTGCAGGACCTGCGATTAACCTGTGGCTTGAGAAACCGTACTTGGCCTAAGCCACACCAACCCTTGTCCCGGCAGGTTTCGAACGGGTGACTTTAACAACACGGAGTGGCTTAACAACACACTCCGTCACCGACTGTCCTACACCTCGGGGACATTATGAAAAAATAAATTACAAATATATTAATTAAAATGAATTTGTAAATCAGCTAATTATGTGAAATATGAATACTATTATTATGAATTAAAAAAAATATACTTATCATAACTTTCAATTTATTAATAAAAATTGAAAAACAAATTAATAAAAATTGAAAAACAAATATATTAAGTAAGATGAATTTACAAGAAATCAACAATTAATTATCATGTGTCTTATTGATTTTTTAAGTGTGGATTAAATGTATCTTTCAAGCATGAAGTAGAAACTAACTATAAATTAATAAATTGAAATCCATCTTAAATCAGAATTTATTGATAAAAATAAAATGTAAATATGTTAATTCAGATGAAGCTATGGGAAATCAACAACTACTCTTTATCCAAAAACTAACTACCAATATAAATCAATAAGATTAGATCCATCTTAATCCAATTAATACTATAAATTAATAAACTTAGACTCATCATCTTAACTCCAAATTTATTAATAAAAATTAAGTTACAAATATGTTTATGAAGATGAATTTCTAGGAAATCAATAAGTAGTCATCATAAACATCCTTGACTTAATTGTAACCTCATGTATTGTATTTCAGGTGCTACCACTACAAACTAACTAAGGTAAATCCATCTTAACTTTAATCTTAATAAAATAAATAGAGATGCAATTATATTAATTAGGATGAATTTAAGGGAAATCAACAACTAGTCATGATGAATCTGATTGACTTAATTGTAACTTCCCACCAACTACCACTATATATCGTACAAGGAACTACAAATTGGATACACAAATCTAACCCAGTTTCAACTTTCAACCTCTATGTGATTCACATTTAATGAAGACTTATCTATCTACTCTAAAAGACTATTGGTGTGTATTTTTTGTACACTGGGAAAACCTATATCATAACTCAGTGGTCAATCAACAGTGGGACAAACAGCTATCAGTGGGTGCCAATGCAATCTCTCATCACCCTTATTCAAGTAAAACCATGTTATCTAGAATAACATGTTGGTGGTCCATAAGGGAGTAGACTTTCACTCCTATCAGATGTCTCTGAATTTTGGGTGGTTAACCTGTTTCCTTAATTTCCAAGAAAATCAGCTCTTAGCAAAACAAAAACAGTTTTAGGTCATAATCGAAGACGATTGATGTATATTTTAATTTGTAATCTGTATTACTATTACTATTTTTAAATATTAATAATAAAAATAATAAGTTAATAAAAAATTACAACACACAACTGTTATCCATGTCCTTGACACTACTAAATTTGGAAACGAAGCCACCATCCTTGAAATTGCAATAGCGATCATGGTTGTAGGGCTAAATAGAGGGAGCGCTACTGACCGTGTGAATAGTTTCAGAATGTGGTTGGAACAATGCACATGAAGACGAGATCTGAAGCCTTATCTGGTTGACTGGAATATAAGTTTAGATGCAACAGTCACGAGAGCGAGTTACGCCACATTTGAGTTTCTTGAGGCGCAAGTTACTTCAAAAGGAAGATTTCCCATCCATTGTTACGTGTTCAAATTCAAAACACAAGACTGGATGACTGCATGACAGAAATCAAAAACCCTGGTACGAAAGTCCTGTTATGAGTGAATGACAAGAAAAAAAAAAAAAAAATCATCCATAAGAAGATTTTTATAATTCTGGATTTGTCTTAATATGGGCAAAACCCCCGTTAGGTTTAGCGGAAAAACCTGCGTATTAAGATTTAGATAAAGCCGGTGATAGCAGGAAGTTTTGACAATGACAACGGTGGGGCTGAGAGCATGTGACTTTCATGATTCGTGCTTCTCAGAGGAATAATATTAATAATTTTATTTGGTCAATGGCTGTGGGCGTCCCATTATTTTCACGCAACCTACCCATGTTTTTATCTCTTTGTTGGGTTCCCGTGGTGTAAGGCAGATAAGTCAAAGAAACTAGTCGGCGTCTGTCATATGATTCCATCACACATGCTTCACTGTCAAATTCCCTTTTTTTTTCTCTTTTTGACGCCCAAGTCAAGCCTCTTTCCATTCCATTCAATGTCATCCCAAAATTTGAAAAACCCTTTACCTCCTTCACTGTATCGTCTTCTTTTAACCTAATTCGGCGATGTATTTTCATCTTGGAGACGAAGACGCACAGAAATGGCAAAAAAATAAAAAGGAGGCTCACCGCCATTTTTATGACTGACAGTATCACATGCCTGCCCAAATACCTAACTCCTAGGACGGTGAATAGTCTGATGTTTCTTTCATTCTAGAAGGCTGCCATAATGCGTGTGTGATTGATAGATGTATAGTAGGTGAAATGTAGCGTTCATGGATCCTACAGGAAGAAGAGAAGAGAAAAGACTATGATGAAAATAATGGGACACTGACTTGGTCTGTAAGTCATTGTATTTGACAGTTTCAAACAAAGAAATTGTAGAGCCTGCATACCTCAGGAGGCCGTCTTTGTACAAGGCTTTAATATTAGTATATTGAAAAAAGATGCCTCTGGATATGTTCAGTCCAACTTATAACAGTGACATCCCACTGGGGTAACGTAACTGTGCATCTCTACTTTGGACGTGCTCGTTTTATATATATATATATATACTGGACATGCTGATAAAAGTTCTCTGAGCTGTGAAACGTTGAACCTATTTTTGTTTGTGAGGTTTTGGAGTGTGCTGAGTGACCTCCATTGACATTGAAATGCATATATCCAAGTCATATTTCAGCTTTGATTTATAGAAAGCATTGTTATTTTATTTCATTTTATTAAAAAATTGTTTCTATACATAAATATTGATATTAAGGTGTTCATGGTACTTCTATAAAATTAAAAATATTAATCTTATTTAAGTATATATTTATGTTCATTTGAGCTGGGTAAGGTGTCACAAAATAATAAAATAAATTAAGTTAAAACTATAAGTCAATCTTAATCATGTATATAGAAAGATTAAGCTTTTTGAAATGTATCCTGTATCAAAAATTTGATTTTTTTTGGATTTAAGATTAAAATAAATTTAAAATATATATATATATATATATATATATATATATATATATATATATATATATATTAATTATGAATAAAATATACATTTAATATAGTAAAATTTAAAATAGTTGTTAATGAGTTTATTATAAATATTTAAAATATAGTTATTCTTTAGAGTCTAATTAAAGTCTTCATAAATTGGATAAAAGACTAGCAATTTAATTTGTTCAAGAGTAACTTCCAAAGCGGTTGGATCACTTAACTTGGAGTCATGGTGTGTCCAAGGTTGTGTACTTAAGTTTCTTGTGGAGGACAGGAAGAGTAATGAGGAACGTCCGACCCTTATGGGCATGATGACCAAGGCGAAACTAAATTTCCGCTCAGGGAAGGCTATGGCTTCTAACGTGTTTTGGCTCTGCTCCTTCCTATGGTATGTTCTTGTTTACGATTGATCTGTCTCTGTGAATCTTGCTTCATTACTTTAGACGCATTTTGCCATGGCTCCTCGTGGGAGGAAACCACATCTCTCCCTCGCTAGTTCTTCACGTGCTGCTAAGGTAGCCATAGCCGCAATTGAGTTTTATCAGGTGTTCATCCCTCAGGAGGACCAAGCGACCATGCCTGCACTGGAAGAAGAGGTCAAGCTAGTAAGAAATTTCAAGGATGATGAGGAGGTTGAACATCAAGTGGGAGGAATAATTATGGACGTGGGTTGCACCAAAACCCAAAATTCAAAGTTTTATAAGACCTTGGAGCTATATTGGCACTCTAGAACAATGGTGGCCCTAGGGATGTTGCCCAAAGACCAAGATTTATGCCAATTGAAAAAACATATGGAGACTTTGGTTAGCTGAATTGCAAAAATACATGGTGGCTCCTTCTAGCTCCCTATCGCTCATTGTCCATGGGCAGAGTCTTCTTCCGTTATTGATCAATCGGATGTTGTTGTCCCGTCGACCTCTCAAGTTCCTTGGGATCCTCATGCCATTGGTTAATATGCATTACATCTTTTTTTCTAGAGTCTTGTTACATGTTTTGTATGTCCATGTCATAGGGAATTTCATAAGTGTCATTACAGACTGTGGGTTATTTAGGTATAAGTTTCTCAGACTAGTTATTTTCAAATTTTGGCTTGGTTTCCTCATTTAACTGGACTTACAAACTTGGAATCTCTTGGTTTCAAAAATTTATCTAGACATTTCTTGGTATTTGAACCACCACATACATATCTATATTTTATCAATATTAATATAGTTCCTACTTACTTAAAAAAAAATCAATAATAACAAAAATGTAATTGAGAAGATCCATAACAATATTAACAATATTGATATTAATATTAAAGTGATAACTATTATTAAATTATATTAATTTTTTTATAAATGTTATCATACATTTTATAAATATTTACATCTTTTATAAATGTTATCATACATCTTATAAATTTTTACATAAAATTCTTTTGTATCATGATTTTTAGATATTGTATTTCTTGAAAATATCTATGATAATATTAGTGTCAAAGTGAGTAATATTAAATTATATTTAATTAATAAATATTATTATAATAATTTTGTTATAAAATTTTCAAACAAATTTTTATTTATCATAATTTCTAAGTATTTTGTATCATGATTTTTAGATATTGTATTTCTTGAAAATATCTATTATAATATTAGTGTCAAAGTGAGTAATATTAAATTATATTTAATTAATAAATATTATTATAATAATTTTGTTATAAAATTTCCAAACAAATTTTTATTTATCATGATTTCTAAGTATTCATGATAATATTAATGTCGAAATGGATAATATTAAATTATGTTCAATTAATAAATATTATTATGACTTTTTTGTTAGAAAAATTCCAAACGAATTCTTATTTATCATGATTTCTAGGTATTCCAAACTTAGTATTGAAAGGATTGTTTTGTTACTCATACTTAACATTGAAAAGTTCATATGAACAAAGACAAGCAATATGAAAAGTGCTAAACTCTTTTAACTTTTTCATGGTTATAATTTTAATAGCTTTTCACAATTTTCACTTTGGTCAATTTAAGTAGGGTTTTTAGAGATAGGAATGGTAATAAACTTGACAAGTTTTGTAAGTGTAAATTTTTCACAATTTACTCATAGTTGTTCTTTTCTCTATTACCTTATAACATCAAGTTTTTGAAATTCTAATTCTTACATAAGTTAAAAAAAAATTAATGAGATATAATGATGTCATTAATCTATCTTTCATTTTTTTTCATCTTCTTTATCTTGGGATTTCTACATAATAGTAATATTACTCTTTTAAAAATTATTACTTGACCATAACTATTATCTCAAATTGAGATCTCTAGGCTCGAAAATGATTGAAACATGCACTCCAAATAAAAAAGTGGTGCTATGAATATGGCCACTTTTTTTTATATATATAGTATCCATGTATTCCAAACTTAGTATTGAAAGGATTTTTAGGCACTCATACTTAGCATTGAAAAGTTCACAAGAATAAAGACAAACAATATGAGAAGTGCTAAACTCTTTCAACTTTTTCATTGTTACAATTTTAATAGTTTTCGACAATTTTCACTTTGATCAATTTTAGTTGGGATTTTAAGGATAGGGATGGAAATAACCTTAACAAGCTTTTTAAGTGCATATTTTCATAATTTACTCATAGTTGTCCTTTCCCTTATTTCTTTATAACATCAACTTTTTGAAATTCTTACACTGTTTATTTTTTTTTAACAATGTTAATAGTCTTTTTAATGAGGCATAATCATGTCATTAATCTTCCTTTCATCTTCTTTACCTTGGGATTTCTGCATAATATTTATTACTTATCATAATTGTTACCTCAAATTGAGAGTTCTAGGCTCGAAAATGATTGAAACATGCACTCCAAATAAAAAAAAGTGGTACTATGAATATGGACACTTTTTATTATAATGTTCATGTAGTAATTTTTTCTATGGAGATTTTTTAGGGTTGTATTTTTATCATTATTTAAAAAAGAAGATAATGGTAGCACCACTTTTTAGGAATTTATTAAAAAAAAACATTGCCCTTTAAGTGGATGATAATAGGATACTTTATCTTTTACTTTAATAACATTATTTTGTGACATATTAATTTTACTTGGTGTTTAAACATTATTACTTAATTGATTGAAACATGCACTCCAAATAAAAAGTGGTGCTACTAGTATCACTTCTTTTTTTTTAGTGTTAAAGTAATATGATATTGATTTGTTTTTCTAATGAATATAATTTGAAATTTTTTTTAGGTTTTCTTTTTAAGGATTACAAATTGCTTAAATCCTTCTTTAATTTCCTTAATTTTACAAAATTCAAGGATTTTTTACCAAAAGTTTATAAAATTTAAAGAAAAAATTATTATTTAAAAAAAAGAAAATTAAGAAGATAATTTATTTTATTTTAGAACAATATAAGGAAACAAATTCCCTTAATTTTTAACTTGGGGAAGGGATTGGGTAAAATTCAAGCATTTGTTGTGGGGAGAACGACTGTTCCTAACATCGCCTCCTCCTATACTTGAAATTTTATAAAAATTGGATAAATCTATCAACATTTAGAAAGACTTTTTGTTGAAATTTTGAGTAATTGTATGCATGGAGAGGGAGGGGGGATATTATGGGAATTACCCCCTTCCCCAAAGGCAATTCCCAACATTAACCTTCTCCCTCCATGTGTGAAATTGCTCAAATAAATTTTCACCAAATTTTGAGAAAATCTAAGTGTGAAGTGAGCGAATTAGATGAATTATGAGCACTAAGGGAGGGAGCCAATTTTGAGCATTGTCCCTCCTCCCTTTATTTTCAAAACTAAAAAATTGCACAAATTTCTCAAAATTTGGGAATTTTAATTAGAAATCATTTCAGATGATCTTTGAGGGTAAGACAAGCCCTCTCATTTCTACTGAGGAGACAATTATATGTGATATTAGAGAAACCATATTAAATAAAAACTAGAAATAAGAAAAGCTTCATGGCATGCAAAATGATCTATCGAGGTTAGCATTATGGGGAGTAAACTCTCAATCTATTTCACAAATAATTAGAAAAATTATAAATAATGATCCACCAAAAATAGTGTGGGAACAAATGTTCCACCCTTTCATTAAGATTTTTTTCATGGAACCTTAAAACAAAATCTAGATTGTGAAAGAATATGATGCATATTAAGAAATAGTAGGGGACATTGTTAGCATATTCTGTGCAAAATATTAGCATATCCACCAACAATGAGACCAAGATTATAGCTATTCACATGGGTCTAAAGCCAACCCTTAGTATGGGTGTAAAATATTCAATCATTGAAGTGGATTCCCATCTCTTGATTGAAAAAATATCGAAGTCCATTTCAACCATAGATATAAGCCAATTGTCACTGAAATCTAATCCAGTCCTTACAACAAATTAACTAATACCTCATCCTTAGATCACTTAAATATAAAACACATCCAAATGTCGAGGAGGGTATTCGCATATGACCTTGCAAATAAGGAAAATTGCCTTTAAAAAGGTTCATAAGAAATATGGAATCACCATGAAGATACTCTCGCTTAATATTCGAGGTTGGGGGGGCAAGCCAATAAGTTGGCCTTAAAGAGGTCGATGGAGCTCCATCAGCGAGTCATAGCACTTTTACAGGAGACTGTGGGCAAGGGGGATCAATTGATAAGTGAGATGAGGAAATACTTAGGAAATTGGGATTTTTTGGCGGTAGATTTAATAGGTCAGTCTAGGGGGTTAATTACTGGATGGAATCACAATATCTCTTTGATGAATTCTTTTACTATATCATCAAGCCTATGTACGGAGATGTGCAGTAAATCTTGGGGCTAAACCTTGTTGCGCTCAATATTTAAGGGTTGTATGAGGAGCGATAACGGTTATTATAGACGGTTTTCAATATTCAATGCTTAAAATTTGATAGTATTATTATGGAACGAGATATGAATTTTACATTGATTCAAAGAGAGGTTTAGGGGGACAATGCAAGGGTAGATCGACTTGTAGATTTGTTTATCAATAGATTGGAGGTTGGTGGTTTGGTAGATGTGGGGCTTTTGAAACTTAGTCTTACATGAAACAATAACATGGTTGGAAGCGAAGGGGTTCACAAAAGATTGGATAGGTTTGTGGTTCATAATTCAATCATGTAGAAGGTGCCTAGATACAAGTATTGGATTGATTTGAGTAGGTGCTTTAATAACTTTCCAATATTTCTTGAACGGGATCTTAATGACCCTAGACTCGAAACTCCCTTCAAGTTCAACATGGTGTGGATAAAGGAGGAAGATTTTTTCAATTTAATTAAGCAAAATTGGAAACATTGTTATCCTTCCTTAGACTCATTTGTTGGTGATCAATTCATTATGACACATAAAGCTATTAAGGAAAGGGTGGCATCTTGGGAAATGGAGAGGTATAGGGCTTGTGATTAATTGTTGGTGGAGGTGGAAAACGAAGTGGAGGAACTAGTAGTTGGTTTAGTGTCTAATCTTGCAAGAGAGGACACTCTAGCTCGGTTAAAACGGTGTGAGGAAAAGAAGTATAAACTAATTTTGGTTAAAGAAATAAACAGGAGAATCAAAAGTAGGGCCACTTGGATAGAACTGGGGGACAACAATACAAAGTAATTTCACTCCTTTTCCAATCACAGACAAAGTATCAACACAATTTGGGAATTGTGAGATGAGGGTGGTACAAAGGTTAGATTATTTAAGGACCTAGGACCTTGGAGTCAAATACTTTGAGGGGATTTATAAGGAGAAAGAAAGGGAAATTTTGGCAAAAATATTGAAAGTTATCTCCTTTTTCCACGTATGGTCAATGAGGAAACTAATGAGGAATTATACATTATGCTTACAAAGGTGGAATTGTTTTCAGTCTTACAATCTTTTAAAAAGGATAGGAGTCTTGGACCATATGGGTGATCAGTTGAATTTTATATCGATTTATTTGATTTACTAGGTATAGACTTGTTGTGAGTGGTGGAGGAGGTAAGAACCTCTAGTAAGGTGACAGGTAGCCTAATTGCAACATTCCTAACTTTGATACTGAAACAAGATAGCCTGGTTTCTTTTGATGGATTTAGACCTATCTCTATTTGCAATTTTATATACAATACAATATTGTAGATGATACTCTATGAGTACATTTCAGTAGAACAAATTGTTTTTTTTAAGGGAAGACGGATTCACGAAGCCATTGGTACAACCTGGGAGAGATTGTTCTTTATTAAACTCTCTCATAGGCTAGCAGCAGTAATCAAGATTGAGTTATCTAAGGCCTATGATACATTTTCTTGGTTTTATATATGATTATTTGTTATGTTCCACAATAAATTTGAAAATATAACTTCAGGAATAAATCAAATCAATCACTCAATATTCAACTTAAGAAATAGATAAAACCCTTGAGGTATGGTAACACCATATATTATTCCTTATGGAAGGAATGCACTACTCAAGCAATACTTTATTACTCATCAATTACAATGTTCTTCACTATGCTCCAATACATTTCTTACACTTCTTTATATAACACTCTCTATCTCCTAGGAACATTCTAGAGAAGGAATATTCTAGTAGGTGGAACCTTCTAGTAAACATTCTTACCTTTATTGTGTTCACACTATTACATGGGTTGTATTTACTAGAATTTGTCTCCATACATAATAATACATAACCACATTCCCATTGGGTACCTCCGTAGGTACCCCATATGACCTCCCTAGGTATACTACATTGCATCCCCCTTCGCATGTTTCATCCTAGAAACATGGGAAGAAACCATACAATATGATCAGCTAAGAAATGTATTGAATTGGTACCAAGTATGACCATTCATCCATCCTAATGGAAGATAAACATGATTTCCAGTTATTTCCTTTCCACTATCTTCTTGATCCTTATCACGCCTTTGGTTCCATGTTGGTTCATAATAAGTGTGTTTATGTGCATGCCCCTACCTTGATGACTATTGTTTCTCTATATGGTGTGGATGGTGATATACAACAACTTTAGGAATTGGTCTTTTTTTCTTCAACTCTGCAATGCGGTGTTCCTTTGAGTCAATGATCTCCTTGGCTTCTTTATTGCGTCCTTCCTGGGGATTTTCTTCATGTCCTTTTGTAGACTCTTCCTCTTATTCAACTTTGGATTATGAAATATTATCCAGGTGGATATCGGTGGCCACCCACCTATTCCAACTGGCTCATCTTGGCAGTTTGGAAGTTTGGAATTTTTTTCCTAGTTTTTGGGTCCTGAACTTTTGGGGCCATTTTGAGGCCCTAAATAATGTTTTTAGGGCTCACCACAGTCTAAATATAGAGAAAGTCAAATTTTGATGGCATAATGTGTAGTCCTCAGATATACATTTCCAACGGGCTATCATGTGCCTAAAACGAAGATCTTATGCAAAATTTATGACCTCGGGAAGTTGATGTACCAACTTACCCCAACGGGCTTCACATGACTCTTGGCACTTCATCTCCTAGGGTTAGGGTTTTGGATTTCTATGGTTTCGGTGTTCATTTTTATTAAAAAAAGGCTTTCATAACCTCATGGTACTTATGTTCTTGCGAATGAGCATAGTTGTCACATCTCTTCTCATAGATAAGCCGCCACCATTCTAGCAAGCTTGTTTTAGTCTGCATTTTACAGTTTCAACATATTTATTTATTAATAGAAGCCAGGTTTTACTGTATCTCTATTATTTTTCATTGAATCTTTGTGTTAATAATATTGATCTGTATTCATTTCTTTCTTCTCATAAAATCTGGATCAGTAGTATCAGAACAGTATGTTCCTTATCATTATTAATGCATGTCCCTAACGAGGTTAAGGTACAAAGAGTTGGGTCTCTAGCTTGTTTCTCTTGAGGAAAAATTAGGCTCTCACACACCTAAGAGACCTTCCATGGAGGGATAAAAGAAATATGATGGGAAAGAATATCCTTTCAAACTATTTCTTGAGGAAGCCCTCGCGCAACAAAAGGAATGAGATGATGGATAGTTTTGCGCAAATCCTTTGACGGCTACCAACAGGAGATGGATCTTTCTTGAGCAGAGGCATCGCCCCCTTCAAGGTATAGATCAACTATGATATTCCTATATTTGAAGGTTAGATAGACACAAATGTTGTAGACAAATGGTTGAATCTGCTAGAAGGGTATTTTTTTGTCCATAACTTTTCGAATAGAGAAAATATTACTTTTGCACTCCTCAAAGTCATCCCCCATATCAAATATTGGTGGGAGACTTTTTGTGAGAAAAAGGAAACAGAGGAACCCTCATTATTCACAGTTTCACTCACCTGGGAGTCCATTAGGGATGTTATTAAGGAACAATACTACCATGTCATAAGTTATGATGACGTGTATACAAAATGGACCACACTGCGGTAGGAAAGGGACCAAGCAGTACCAGAGTTCACAAATATCTTCCATACCTTGTGCACCAAGATGGGTATCAAATATTCTGAGAAACATATGGTGCTCAAGTACCGTGGTGGTCTACATAGATACATCTAGGTAGAAATGGATTTTATGGACATCCTGTCCTTAAGCACAGCCTATTGATATGTCATCAAAATCGAGTAGAAGCTTAAACAGAAACTGTGCCAGTTTGGGTCTGGGAACCCCTCACAGTAGAAGTAGGGAAAGGGAAGCCCCAACCTATAGTTAAAAGGGTAGAGCAAATATGGATAGCCTCAGAAAAACCAGTCTAAGCCGCAAACAAAGAAGGACAATAGAAAGACGAAGAAATATATTGGTAAGTGTGTTTTCATTGATGGAAACATGAGTCAAACATGTACAGTAATCAAAGAAAATAAATTAACAACTCATGAGGGTTATCGATTGAAGATCAGTGCAGAAAAGAATGCACAAACAATTATTAAAATCTCAGGATAAATAGCGATGAACAGATCAGAAGGAAGATGTGTTAATCAAAGCTCAGGAAAGATGGTGCATTTGAAATAACATGTAGGAGACAGAGTTTTGTGAGTAAAGAAAACATTTATAAAGAATCAAGAAAATGGGATTCAAAGTCTAGTTGGAATAGAAAAGACAGTGGTAGTGTCGCAGCAACATTTCTAATGGTTGAAACTTTGACAGGATGTCAGCAAGTATATCAGATCCTGCACAGCTTGCACTATTGCCAAACTGACCACTAAGAAAAAAGGCATGTACATCCCTATTCATACTCCTGAAAGACCTTGGGAATCCATATCAATGGACTACATGTCGGTCCTTTCGTCCACCAAGTAGGGAAATGACTATGTTTTTTTGGTTGTTGATTGATTTTCCAAGATGGTGATTATGGTCGCCTGCAAGAAGAGCATCAAAGTGGAGGTCATTGCCAAGCTCTTCTTTGAACGAGTGTGGGTACATTTTGGGATACCACAAACCATTATCTCATATCGGGAGAGTCAGTTCCCCATCACATTCTATTCGAGCCTCTGGTCACCGTTGGACACCAAGCTCACCAAATCCACTGAATCCTTCCACCCCTAGACGGATGGCCAAACTGAGGTTGTCAAATGGATGATCGTGAATATCATGTGCATGTACAATTCCAAGCACCCACACACATGGGATGAGAATCTTCTCTATGTTTAGCATGACTACAACAAATCCATACATAGCTCAACCGGCCACAACCCCTTTCAAGTGGGGTTGGTATTTCAACCATTGGGTACCATGGATGTTGCACTACCCCTTGTGGCCAACTAGGAAGGCTCATCACATG
>ML794146.1:129910-140057 GCA_009831015.1 Picea engelmannii
ATAGGTATCCAGCAGTATGACATTGCCATCATCTGGTCACCACGCCAGGGCAGTGACCTTTGGTTGCATGGCCAAGGGAAAGGGGGTCTCATCATGAGCCAGCCTTATCATCTCTGCGAAGATACCAGTGGGTAACACTGTCAGCTCTGCCCACCAAGCCAAGGCAGTGTCCTCTGGTCAGACCTTGAAGTAAAAAAGAAAGAAAAGAAATAAAAGAAAAGATAAAGGCAATAAAGTGCTTGGAAAAAATGCATCCATGACAGGTACAGCTCACCTCCTACCAAGGCACCCACAGACAACACCTGCCCTTGGTCTTACTGTGACTGGACATCCCTAAAAACCATATCACCTCATAAAACATGGCTTGAATAATCTTCTGAGGAAACTTTCCTTATCTTGTGGGTATTATCCCAATAGGTTATTTTGTCGGTTGCTTCAGCTTTGTATAGTAGATCTGTGTAATGTCTTTGAGCTCTTAGACGATAGCTAGGAATTTCATGCATGTATTTGATAACTTTAATGATGAAATATGATTGACATTGCTATGATCCCTAGGACTAATGAACCCAAGGAGGGCGTAGTCTTTGATGTGCAGGACCATACCCGGCGGACAGGTACCAGTGGAACGGTACACATGGGGATATGATTAGTTCGGACCTCCATGGGGCTGAAGAGCCCATCAGATGGTTGTTGGGATGGCAGAGGCAGGACAACATTGTGATGAGCCCTTGCATGAAGAAGAAGAAGAAGGGCGTCCTCACCCAGGACACTTTGGTAGAACCCAGCCTAGGGGGATCACCCACTGCAGATGAGATGATGGCCTTTGATGGACAGGACGCCACCCAGTGCAGGATGGACGTTTTCGGGAGCATGTGGCAGTGTGCTGGGATTATGTGGCACGTGTGGCAGGTTGCAGGAGCCCCAGGGGGGCCAATGTCTTACTCCTTGGATGTTGATCTTGTCCAAAAGGGGCCAACGTCTCCCTCAGAGGGGCCTGACATCTCCCTTTTAGCTCATAATTTTGACATTTTAGCATTTAATGTGACAAATAATGTAATATTGTTAAGTCAACCTTGTCGGCTATTTTGATGACCTATTTTTGTAATTAAAGGTCATTTGGATGATATAAATAGAGGACGTTGAGCCTCATTTTAAAAGATAACAACAACTCACTCTCTTGTGAGAGAAACATTTTTAGTGTTTTGTCTTTGTATTTGGCTCTTGGAGTTGAGGCACTACACTTGTGGAGGATCATCTTTGGCATGTTCATGGTGTTTTTTATCATTGGAAGGTTTACAACTAGGGTTTGATTAGCTCTTCATTGATTTGTAAGTATATTTTTCATGCAAAACTTCTTGATTGAATGGTTGTAGGTTAAATATCTTACTTTTATGGTTACATTGTTTCTATTTTGCTTAATCATTGAAACCCTAGGGAGCAAGCACACAAGTAGGTCCTTGCTTCATGTCCCCATGATAGAAAATTTGTTTAGTCATTTGATTAAGAAGAATATAGCCTAGCCATTGCTACACTAATTCTCCTTTTTCTAAGTTAGTTTTGAAACATAAATTGAAGAAAGAAGACGTCCTAGGCCTAATTGATTTTACACCTAGGGTTTGACTCTTAGGGTTTGAAAAGCCTTGTCCCTACAACACTTTTCATCCCTAGATTTATGTTTTGAAGCTAGCCATTTTTGCCAAAGAGTTTTTTAAGGAAAGAGGGAGGAGCATGAGGCCTTGCTTAAGCAACACCGGAATGAGCCTCCTCCCCTTAGGGTTTTGACTTTGTGGCCCTACCATTGCAGCACTAGAAAGCCTAACTCTATCGTCCTTAAATTTAGATCCTTCCAAGCCTTTAGCCTTACTCCTTGACTCCATTTACCCTAAGGCACTAGTCTAATAATGCAATGTTGAATCTTTTGTGTTAAAACAATCTTTCTAGCTTCCAAAAAATTGAAACCCTAACTAACCCTAGCGACTTACTAACCCTAACTCTATGATGAAGTCATGCCTATTTTGAACTTTTGGCTGGTATAGAAGTTGCGGCTAGGTCATCCATTGATAGACATTGAAGTGTTGAGTATTTTCATTGGCTTGTTTTCTAAAACGTTCACCTCTTTGCCTACCTAAACTAACCTAGAATAGGGTTGATGTCGCCTTCTAGCAAGCATAGTGACGCAGCAACATTACATATGAGCATATTTATGGTATTTAATGCGTTGTGATAATTCAAGGATTGATATTGTACATTGAATGCTTTATCATTTTGTATTTGTTGAAGAAGTAATATTATAAGTCATAGCCTTTATTGCAATCATTGACTTCGTCAATAATTACTTTTATTAATGCTCATATATATATATTGTTGATAGTCATTAATTTATGAAGTCCTAACCACTGTTGCACATTTTAGCTTTATTGTTTCCTTGTCTCACAAACAGGTGCTTTTGTTGTGGTTTGTCTTCTTCCTGACTATCTTCTTGGCAGTAATATGTGAAGGGAAAGCCTACTTTGACCTTTGAGCCTTAATCCCTTGATCCTTTTCCTTCAAAACCCTAGATTACTAGGGACGTCTCCCTTGGGATTAGCCACCCTAGATAGAAAGAGCCCCCCATCGAGGTGACAGTGGGTGGGGAAGCTCTTGTTACGCCAGTTTGGTCCATACCTTCTAGCTACTTGACCTTGACTACAAACTGAGCGATAACACACCCAGTTCATTGAGCATATCCAGCACATCCGCCAACAGGTTCATGATATTTTACAGAATTTCAATGCCAAGTACAAGCAATGTCATGATCAACACTGGGTGCCACACTATTTTCAAGTGGGAGACAAAGTTTGGTTGCATTTGTAGAAAGATCGCCTTATAGGGCCTCATCGGAAGCTTTGTCCACTCTGTTATGGACCCTACACCATCATCAAGGTTGTGGGTGGCAGTTCTTTTGAGCTCAACTTTCCCCCATTCCTTGGCTTTCACCCAATATTCAATGTGGACCTCCTTCAGCCTTATTTTCCACCATTGTTGGACACCTCAAAGATAGAATAACAATTGACACCCACAGAGCTCAACCTTGACTGCATGGAACATGCATCCACTGATCATATTGTGTACAAACAAGTCAATGGAACTCTCCATTAGAGGATCCAGCTTTATCGGGTTGTCAAAGCAGGGCAGCTCCTGCACCAAGGCAAGTGGCTCACTCGGGGCCAAATTCAGCAGAAATGTCCTCATCTGTTGGGGGGAATCAACGCAATGGAATACCATTGCTTCCTAAGGAGGGAGGATTGATCTAGGTGGATATCGGTGTCCACCCACCTATTCCAACTGACTAATCTTGGTAGTTTTTCATTTTTGCAATTATTTCCTAGTTTTTGAGTCATGAACTTATGGGGCCGTTTTGAGGCCCTAAACAACGTTTTTAGGGCTCGCCATAGTGAATCTATAGACAAAGTCAAATTTTGATAGCATAATATGTATTCCTCATAAATACCTTTCCAATGGGCTATCGTGCGCCTAAAACGAAGATCATATGAAAAAATTACAACCCTTGGAAGTTGATGTGCCAACTTACCCCAATGGGGCCCACATGACTCTTGGCGCTTCATATCCTAGGGTTAGGTTTTTGGATGTCTATGGTTTTGGAATTCATGATTGTAAAAAATTCTTTCAGAGCCTCATGGTACTCATCTTCTTGCAAATGAGTGAAATTGTCACATCTCTTCTCAGATATAAGTTGCCACCATTCTAGCAAGCTTGTTTCAATCTGCATTTTGCAGTTTCAACATATTTCTTTATTAATAGAAGCCAAGTTTTATTGTATCTTTGTTATTGTTCATTGAATCTTTGTATTAATAATATAGATATGTATTCATTTTGTTCTTCTCATAAAATATGGATCACAATAACTGCTTTGTTTCCCCCATGGACCCTTCTTTCTTACTAAGAGACGCATCCTGCAATGTAATTTTATTTTTCTTATACCAAATCTTGATAAAATTATTTGGCACATTGAAATTAATTGTACCTACTGATTCCATCCAAGGATATCCAAGAATAATGTCCACCTTGTTCATATCAATGGCAGAAAAATCAGAATGCAACACATATTTATCCATAGTGAGCTTCAAATATTTAAAAATTGAATAGTGCCACCCTCAACCTGTGTTCTTTGCATATTCTTTGTCATAACTTGTAATATATTAACCAACTAAACATTAATAAAAAAAAATCTATCAACTAGGGTTAGTAGAAACAATGACCTTTTCTTTCTGAATACAACCATGAACCTTTAATATCGAGTTTCCACATGAAAATAAACCCTTGTTTCTCTCTTTATATTTTTTTTCCAACATGATACCACCTATCTAAAAGTAATTTGTCCAATTCTTCATCAAAAATTTTGATCCACTCAAAATGGTTAAATGTTTTCCACCATATGAGAGCATCTTCTGTGAAACCATAGTGTAAAAAAAAATTCTACTTCTCTTTCCATTCTGACTTGTGGGACTTTAGCAATTCTTCAATACTAGGACCAGCATATTTTCCAGTAAAAAATATACTGCTTTCCATAACCCAAAAATAAAACTAGGGTTTATAAAAATAACTGATTGTGTAAATCGCGCCGCTTTTTTCCGGAAAAAACCCTAAAAATTGTTGATTTTAAAATGTTGATAACTTTATTTTTGAGACTCTGTTTCAGATGATTTGTTTTTTAAATTAAAATATTCTTCATTATTCTCCTATACATTTCTTACACTTCTTTATATATTACTCTCTATCTCCTAGGAACATTCTAGAGAAGGGATATTCTAGTAGGTGGAACCTTCTAGTAAACCTTCTCATCTTTGTTGTGTTCACATTATTACATGGGCCTTATTTACTAGAATTGGCCTCCATACATAATAATACATAACCACATTCCCATTGGTTATCTCCCTAGGTACCCCATATGACCTCCTTAGGTATACTACATTATTGCTTATACATATTGGTCTCTCGATTACTTTGTTCAAATTGATTATGTGTTGTGTTTCTACTTCGTCATTTGTTATTTTGATCAATGAAGTCACCACAAGTTTCTTCAGACCAACAAGGGTTCTTAGGTAGGGATGCCCATTATCCCCTTACCTTTTTCTTCTTGTGGCAGAAGGCATGACTAGTTCTTTACTAGAATCTAGGAGGGTGAGGTCTATTCAAGGGGTCAGGATCAAGGGTTAATCTCTGTCTGATCTATTCTTCATGGATGATGTTCTTATGTTCTATTTTGGGACTAGTAGAGAAGGTGCCCAGCTACAGGAATTAATTTTGTTATATAATAAATCCATGGGAATGGAAGTGAATGTTGCTAAATCAACTCTTTTTACTTTAGGTGTGGAGGATGATATTAGTCTTTATTTTGAAAGGTATTTTCCTTTTCAACATTTGGATCTGAATGATGGCATTAAGTACTTGACCTTTACTCATAATATGAACAGTTATGGTAAGGCATATTGGTGGTGGTTGGAATCAAGAATTGAGAAAATAATCACACATTGGTGAAACGGGTGGTTTTCAAGAGGAGGAAGATTAGTCTTAGTCAAGACTATTCTAGAAGCCAGTCCAGTGTATTGGCATACACTAGCGCACATTTCAAAATGAATTTCGGAGAAAGTTAGAAATTTATGTTATAATTTCCTTTAGAAAGGCAGTGATGAGTTTAAAGGCTCTCATGTGGTTAAATGGAAGAATTTGGCAATTCCTAAGGCATTGGGGGGTTGGGGATTAAACAATATTCACTTATTCGGACAATCTTTGGAAACTAAATATTTATGGTCTATACTTACTCAGGATAGTCTCTGGAGTAGAATATTGGTTCATAAGTAAATTTCCCCTAGAACCAAAATTGATTAGATAAGAAAAGAGAATAAGTTGATCTAGAATGTGTCTAATCAATGGAAGGCTATGTCACTCGCATTCCCAGCTATAGGCTCCTTCTTATCTTGGCGTGTGGGGGAAGGTACACAGGTGAGGATCAAGGTCGGTGAAATAATAGGATGTACTCAAGTCATTTCCCTTCTACAGTCCCTCATTCAACACTTGCGAGAGATTGGGAGAACAATGCTTAATTTGATTAATAAAATGGGGGAAACAACACTATGGAAACAAGGTTGGTTGAATTCAGCAGATTTAGGTTTGGATGGGGCATTTGCAAGAAATTGGGAGGTTTTTGTTTCAGAATTACAAAGGGCCCATATTAGACTTAGTGAGAACTTAGGTGAGCTATTTTGGGGGTTTAATAAGAAAGGGGGCTCGTTTGCTGCAAATTTGGGTTACCATGCTCTATTTATGCTTGATGAGGATGTATTTCGGTACTAGTGGAAAGAATTGTGGAAGGTAAAGGATCCTCCCAAAGTGAAACTACTAATGTGGATTTCCCTTTTAGACTAGGTATTTACTTCAGATCACTTACAATGACGAGGTATGATGCATGAGGAAACCAAGCTTGATGTTTTTTTGCATTCTCCTTTTTCTATTCAGGTATGGCATGAGATTGAAGAGTTACTTGGTTTTGATTCCTTGTGGAAAGGGATAACCATTGAAGCTTACTTTCATATTTGGTTTACAAGGAAGGAATTAGAAATTATGTGAGTTTTTCCTTATCTAGCCTTATGGTGTGTTTGTCTTGCAAGGAATTCTTCCCTTTTCGAGGAAAAATACCCCCCCACCTTTCAAATATCCATGTAGGTGATGGGATTACTTTTATTTTTCAAGGAGGCTCGCAATCAAAGGATGCCAAGGGTAATAGGGGACTTTCATTTTGATACCTCAATTCCTTGGGGGCATTTTGTTGGGTCATGCCAAGGATATAATAGAACAATTGGTGTTGGATTTACCTTTTTTATTTCTAATTCATGTTACTATCATTTTAAAGCGAATTTGGGTAGGGGGACTAATAACTTAGTGAACTTATTGCCTCTTCTATTTGCTTAAATTTTTTTTGGATGGGGATTTGAGAAAAATTCAAGTTTTTGGTTACTCCCTTTTGGTAATTAATTGAATGATTGAGCAGGTGTAGAAAAAAAACATTGGGTTAATTGTTATTGTTGATCAGGTAAAGGAGATAGATAGATATTTCCAGAATATTTAGTTTTCTCATATATTCCATGAACAAAATAGAGCGACAAATAAAATTTCCAAGGAAGGTTTGGAGCTAATGGAAAACCATTTTGTAATCTCGAAATTTCATGAAGTTCAATTTGTTTTCAGTGGACAGTATAGTCTTGAGGACTTTTGATAATGTGGTTTATGTATTAATTATGTAATATGTCAGAGATATGTATAATGTTATCTATAGACAAATGATTTTGATTAAGTCTGTAATATGTGAGTTCTTATTGATGGCAACTCTTTAAGTCTTTGTGTTGAGTCATTGCTAGCTCAGTTTTCTGGTTGCTTATTGTCCTCATATTTGGGCCCAATATGGTTAGTTCTTGGAGCACCTTATGATTGTATTTTATATTCTACTTCAATACAAAGTATGCTCTCTTCCTTGGAAAAAAAGAAAAGAAATGCATGGCATCAAAATAGTCATCTTGGAGCACTTCATCTCCCCATGTCTTATTCATCGGAGCTTACAAGAACTAAGTCATATAAAGGACATAGTGAGGAAAATCACTAAACCCGAGACCATTGAAAATATCTATACGGAAGTATAATATCCACCCATGGATTTAAGATGTGTGAAAATGCTAAGCATTGAACACCAACTACCATGTTATCCTAGTGTATAACAAAGGCAAGAATAATAATGGTCGGGGCCATTATACAATGGAAAATGTGTGCTAAATGGATTTGCTCATTCATCAAGATCAAATTATTTTGACCTTGAATTTCTCAAATTGAACGTGAAGTCTCAATTCCATATCCTAATATATTATTGCAACCTATATTAACGTTATCTAAGGCTACCAACTTTCAATGTTGGGTGATGGACAATGTGAATGAGGAAAAAACATTATTTAATGATAAGATATTAAGGATATTTCATAGTGAGAAATTAAATTTATGGTAGCATGGAGAGTCGCCTACCTTTCAATTCAATAATTAGATATTTGTTCCATTCTATGTCATTTCTCATACTTGTATACATGGAAAAATTGGGGCTTGTGTGGCATGATATTATCCTTACATGGAAGGTGTCTATATTCAATTGCTTTGCAACCATTGCAAGAGTTAATTGTTACAACACAACTAAATACATGGTGATTGCTATATAATTGAATACATTGTGGATATCTTTCACAGTGATCAATTAATGCATTATTTGACTTCATTTGAAATTGTGTCATGGTTCAATTACATTGCATCTAAAAAGGTAGTGATAATGCATGTTTGAATAAGAGATATTGAGGTGAGTGCACCATTAGGTAGTGATAATGCATGTTTGAATAAAATATATTGAGGTGAGCGCACCATTGATATTATCAAGATTCGGGAGATTGCACAATAGGATAGAATATATATAGTTAAATGCCTATATATATTTCTCAATTAGTTCCCTAATAGGTCTATATTATTCCTTCTCCTTATTTCTAATACTTGGATAGATGGAAATATTTAACACTCTACAACTGGAAATTTATGCACATGTGCTTAACATTAGTAACACAAGATCAAATTGGTATTCCATTTATCATTTGAATGAAGGATTGACAGAAACTCAATTTAAGTATCATATTATCATTTCTTAGTCAATGTTAGGTCTAATAACATTGTATCAAATAGAAATTGATCCCAAAAGATAGTGTCCCTCTTTCAATTCAATAATTAGATATTTGTTCCATTCTATATCATTTCTCATACGTGTATACATGGAAAAATTGGGGCTTGTGTGGCATGATATTATCCTTACATGGATGGTGCGTATATTCAATTGCCTTGCAACCATTGCAACATTTAATTGTTGCAACACAACTAAATACATGGTTATTGTTATATAATTGAATACATTGTGGATATCTTTCACAATGATCAACTAATGCATTATTTGACTTCATTTGAAATTGTGTCATGGTTCAATTACATTGCATCTAAAAAGGTAGTGATAATGCATGTTTGAATAAGAGATATTGAGGTGAGTGCACCATTAGGTAGTGATAATGCATGTTTGAATAAAAGATATTGAGGTGAGTGCACCATTGATATTATCAAGATTCGGGAGATTGCACAATAGGATAGAATATATATAGTTAAATGCCTATATATATTTTTCAATTAGTTCTCTAATAGGTCTATATTATTCCTTCTCCTTATTTCTAATACTTGGATAGATGGAAATATTTAACACTCTACAACTGGAAATTTATGCACATTTGCATAACATTAGTAACACAAGATCAAATTGGTATTCCATTTATTATTTGAAGGAAGGATTGACAGAAACTCAATTTAAGTATCATATTATCATTACTTAGTCAATGTTAGGTCTAATAACATTGTATCAAATACAAATTGCTCCCAAAAGATAGTGTCCCTCTTTCAATTCAATAATTAGATATTTGTTCCATTCTATGTCATTTCTCATACTTGTATACATGGAAAAATTGGGGCTTGTGTGGCATGATATTATCCTTACATGGAAGGTGTGTATATTCAATTGCTTTGCAACTATTGCAAGAGTTAATTGTTACAACACAACTAAATTCATGGTGATTGTTATATAATTGAATACATTGTGGATATCTTTCACAGTGATCAACTAATGCATTATTTGACTTTATTTGAAATTGTGTCATGGTTAAATTACATTGCATCTAAAAAGGTAGTGATAATGCATGTTTGAATAAGAGATATTGAGGTGAGTGCACCATTAGGTAGTGATAATGCATGTTTGAATAAAAGATATTGAGGTGAGTGCATCATCGATATTATCAAGATTCGGGAGATTGCACACAAGGATAGAATATATATAGTTAAATGCCTATATATATTTCTCAATTAGTTCTCTAATAGGTCTATATTATTCCTTCTCCTTATTTCTAATACTTGGATAGATGGAAAGATTTAACACTCTACAACTGGAAATTTATGCACATGTGCATAACATTAGTAACGCAAGATCAATTTGGTATTCCATTTATTATTTGAAGGAAGGATTGATAGAAACTCA
>ML794146.1:146718-163406 GCA_009831015.1 Picea engelmannii
TGATGCACATTAGGAGTGTTCTAGAGAGATATGACACACACTGGTAGTCAATAGAGTCAACTTCCACCTAGTCATAGTTAATTGGTCATGCGGTCGTCAGTTAACTAGTCAAACAAAAGTGAAATGAGGATAATATCACTCACACATGTGGATAATATGGTTATGATCCCAATGCAAGTGTCTATTATTGGTGATGATCCTGAGGTTAGCATGCAACACTTGGTGATAAAACCAATGTTGACATGCAACACTTCACTCAACTAGTCTAATTGAACGATAACTGAGAAGTGACTAGAGGGTATGTGTAACCCTTGTCTAGGGGAGAAAATCCTCAATGGGGGGAGAATATTTCAGACTAAGGGACCCTCAACATATCCAAATAGACATAAGAAAATTAAATGAAAATCCTAGGTGTGTGCGATATCTCCAACACCCCCCCTGAACACTACTAGGGAGTATACATAATGAATGGGTCCCAAAAATAGAGTCCATGTCAGGTACCCATAAACAATGCAACTAATGAACATTGAAATAAAGTGAGGAAAGAGGGAAAACCTTGTGGGAAAAAAAAACCCTCAAAATACAATGTATCAAAAGAAGAGAAAGACAGTTGTTAGGATATTGTGTCCTTCACTCCAACACGATCGCGTAGAGAGTGAAACTTATGCTTAGTGAAAGTCTTGGTGAAGATGTTAGCAGTCTGTTCAGAGGAGGGATAGAATTGTGGTTTGATGATCCTCTCATGGACTATATCTCTGATGTAGTGCATATGGATCTTGATATGCTTTGTATGTTGCCATTGCACTAGGTCTTTGCAATACTTAAGAGTACTCTACTTGTCACACCAAATGAAAGTCGGTCTGTGGAACTAAATGCCCAACTTTGCAAGGAAGTTTTGTAGCCACAATTCCTGGATAGTAATGTTAACTATTCATCCATGATCGACCTCAACTGAAGATAGAGAAATAGAAGACTACTTCTTGCTCGACCAATACATAGGCCCTAAACCCAAACTGAGAGTGTATCTGGATGTGGACTTGTGATTAGTTCCATCACCATCCCATTCAGAATCAGTGAATCCTATGAGATCCAACTTGAAAAATGATGCATAGTGGATCCCATAACTGATGGTGCCCTGACCGTATCTCAAGATGCACTTGGAAACCTTCCAGTATATCTCATGTGGCTCCTACATGTACCTGGATACTACCCCTACTGCATATGTTAGATCTAGTCGGGTGTGGTTGAGATGCAGAAGACTCCCCACAAGCTATCGATACAAGGTGATATCCACCATTGGTGTATCTTGACCATCCTCAAGTCTAACACCAGATAAGAAAGGTGTAGGTGCATACTTGCATTCTATCATGTGGAATCTCTCCAAGAGATCTCGATCATACTTGGCCTAAGATAGCTTGATGCTTTATGGATCCTAGATGATCTCAAGACCAAGAAATAAATGGAGTGGCACCATGTCCATCATCAAAAACCTATCATGAAGAATTCCCTTGACTAAGTAAATCATTGAAATTAAGTTGTCAGTGATCAAAATATCAACCACATATAGAACTAGGATCAGAAGTGAGTCAATGGTCCTCAACATGTAGACATTTGGATCGGATTTGCATCTGGAAAAAAAATAGATATCAACAAGGAGTCCATATTTGTGTACCATGCTCTAGGAGCCTGCTTGAGGCCGTAGAGTGACTTTTTGAGTTGGCACACTAAAGATGACTTTTTTGTGAATCTAGTTGGATGCTCCATATAAATATCCTCTGAGAGATCCCCATGGAGAAAATCATTCTTCACGTCCATATGATGTACTTTCCACCCTCTGGTTTCTCTAATGGCAAGGGACAACCTGATAGAATCCAACTTTTCTACTGGAGAAAAAGTCTCATCATAGTGGATCTCGTGTATCTGCTAAAATCCCTTGGCAACCAGTCTTTATTGGTGTCTTCTCACATGTATGTATGTTGCATTTTTTATGCTACAAAACCATTTGCATCTAACAAGATTCATGTCTGAAGGAAGCAGAACCAGATTCCAAGTTTGTTTCTCAGGGAGAGAGTTCTACTCTTCCTACATGGCTGGTTCCCAGATGGGGTTCCCTGCATCCTCTCTACAAGTTTGCAGGTCTGAATACTGAACCATATAACATTGAAGAGGCATCGTGGGTTTAGTGGAAGTGAGTACATGAGGATCCTCATATTGATATTTGTTCCTCCTCAGATCCGCTAATCCCAAACAAGGTATCCTACACCCTGAAGTGTGGACTATGCCCACTTGGGCATCTTCTCTGGCCCCTCATCTGCATGTACTGAATATGCATCTGAATTCTCTGACTGTGCATATGAAAGCTATGAATCCTCTAACTATGTATCAGAACTGAGATCTGAAGAGGAGTCTAAATGTGCAGACTCATCATCTTGAACTGGTGGAAGGACAAGAGTATTTGCATGTGACTCTTGTGGAGCATGCGAGAGACTTTCCTCAAATTGAACACTACACTTAATAATGAGATGGTTTGTAGAAGGATCAATAAGTATGTATCCTTTCACACCGTCTGGGTAGACAACAAAAATATATGTATTACTATGTRGATTTAGTGATTTCCTCTTCTCGGAGGGAATGTGGACCCATGCTCRTGATCCAAAGATACGAAAGTGGGTGACTTCTGATTTCTTRTTKCTCCAAGCCTTGAAAGGAGTCTGATCCTTTATAGATCTATGAGGGGATTTTTTGTGGATTTATTTGGCACAATTAAGTGCCTCAGCCCAAATTTTAAGAGGAAGTGACCTTGCATGAAGCATGGAAGAGGCCRTCTCCATGAGAGATCTATTATTCCTCTCAGCAACCCCATTYTKTTGCGGAGTATATGGTATTGTGTGATGAAATTGTTTTTGTAGGAAAATTCCCCTAYGGACAGGTGAATATCCTCTTGGATCCTAGACCCMTATTACCAAGATAGAAATATGCTAACATTGGACACTAACATTCCTTTAAATGTAGTTAAACTAGTCAAAAGGGAAAAGAGGAAGAAAGTGTGATGTACCTTTTTTTGAAGCTTGTCCTCGCTTAGTCCAGGATGAACTTSATCTTCAATCCCTTTAATGAGATCTRCAATCCAATAGACATCAAAGACAATGCATGCTTCCTATTCTACCAAGATTAGTTTAAACTAAATTTATCAACAAAAGACAAGCCTATGCAATCATACACAAACTTGAAGGAAATAGACCAAGAAATATAAAATATAAAATCAAAAATACATGACAAGGTCTAGTTTCGTACCTGACACATCCCATTGAATGCCCTCGGGGAGCACCAAATCTACACTGCCCTGAAAATCCACTCCAGCATATGGAAAATCCTCAATAGCAACCAATTATCTCCTCCACCAAGAGAATAAATCAGATGTAAACCTAAATGTTGAGGGCTCGTTCCCCAATCTCAGGGACAAACTGGTTCATCTCTCCATCTGTGGCTCAATCACAGGTCGTTCTATCAACACAACCTATGGCTGCATCTGGGGTACTCGGTCCAAAAAGAATGAAACTAAGAAAGAGTCGTATCCAAACTTCTTCTGCCTACATGTCCTACACTTTGATATTTGTTCCTTCACATTCTGAAGGAACCCCACACTCTAGTTAAACAACGTGGGATCCACACATTGTATAGTGTATGACATCTGAGATTTCAAAGCTAGATAAGAACTGGTACTACCCACCAATTTGGTAATGGAAAATAAAATCGATCTCAATGCCAAATCTCTCACATCTTTGATCATGATTCGTCCACTAACCAATTGAGATCATGGTATATAGTGCTCAACAACATATGCCTTAGTGGGATTAGGAGTTACCTGATGTCCAGACAAAAGGATAGGAGCCCCTCTCCTTGAGAGGCCAATCAAAAAATACACATCGTCAAACTCAATATCAATCATGTGTTGCCCAATATGAAATGCATGTTCGGCATCATCCCATAATCTGATCAGGTACTCAAGTAATAATACCTCTTTCCTCATATTTTGTAGTTTGAAGTACTTGAGAAGATGACAATTTCTCAAAGTGGCCCTTACGTGAGGGTTTTGCAAAGAGGCGATGTCGTCGAACTCATGTTCGCGTTCCTTCCATTCAATAATGGCTATATGATCTGTGTAATCTGCAAATACAACCAATTAAACGTCTTTAGTCAACTTTTTATGGCAAACAATTGTCTTTTTAGTCCAAAATGCAACAAAAATTTTGGTTTTACGCCAGTGCTCCCCTAAGTCTGCCCAGAGAGTGCTAGCGCTCCCTAGGTATGTGCACCAGGGCGTTGATATCTTGATCAGCACTCCCTTCATCCCTTTGAGGGAGTGTCAATCCAATTCGGTGCCTAGGGCTTCCTAAGGAGCCCAGAACACCTTAAAAATGAGCTAAAACACAAAATTAAACCATGAAAAATGATTGGAAAGTCAAGGTGACCAACCTAGTCCAAACGAAATCGAAAATGGTCGATCATAGCTCCCGTACTCATAGCTCGAAAATCACCCTCCAAAAGTGGAAAATTCCAAAGCTAGAAGAATTTGGTAAAAATCAATTGGTAAATGGAATTCTTAACCTATTTTACTATTATAGGGTTGATTTTTGCTAATATAAAGCTTTTCTTGGGATTTTTAATCTTTTCGAGGAGTCATTAATGCCCTCGGCCCAGAATTGTCTATATTTGCAGGTTTCTAAGCAGTATTTTTTCGACAACCTTGTGACACTGATGAGCACAATCTTTGTTCTGTCTCGCACTCGAAAAAACATGAGAATGTAACAAAATAGACTTTTATCACTTTTTCAGACTCATAAAGGTTACATGAAAAAGGAACCCCCTGGAGTCTCCTTTAAGCTCCTTTCAGAATCTCTAAACATGAAAAGATTGTTGAGTGATCTTGCTTCCTTTCACACTCATTTAAAAGGTCTTGAAAGGGTGTCTCTCGAGTAGCAGTTTATCTCTTTTTTGGACTTCAGAGACTAAAATTATGAAAAGGACAACCCTGGAGTCGCCTTTAAGTTCTTTTCATACTCTCTAAACATGAAAAACCACTAAGTTTTCCTTCTCTGTACTCGCTAAATACACACATTGAAGCACCCATATGGGACCGAACCCTTACTTCTTCCAGTTCGTTAAACAAAGGAAGACGGACTTACCGAAGGTGAGTTATATCGAGCATGTGTTATCCTCCTCGAGCTCATAAAAACAAAAAGAGGTACTCATCTATCTGGATGGGGGGGAAATTGAAGGAAGTAAGCCAAGTTGTATTTTAGAATTGTCACAAGTCACTCTTGCAGTCGCCCTTGAACACGACACATTATTTCCACCTGCATAATCCGTTGAACCTCTCCATTGAACCAATCATATGAGTCTTTCCACTCCTTTGAGTCACCCGATGAATGTCACAACATCCATCGCATTATGTTTTGGTCTGTGTTATGTTTATGCTGCCAAGTCATGTTGTGCATAAATGTTCAAGGGAAGTATCCGCCACGAGAGTCAACCATCACAAATTTCCAATTTCAACACCCGTATCAATCCATACTCATTTGATTCACCATCTTACATCTCTATGTCAGTTTTGTGTCGATGATGGGGGATACGTCAAGGCCCTCCTTCGATGAGTATTTTCTTGTCGACTTCAACACATCATCCAGGAATTAGACTTAGAAACCAATTAGTACCTTGGGACCTACATGCCTCAATGGAAGGCCTCCTCGCCTCCGACAGTGGGTTTACATCATTGACCTATGATCGGATGATTCCACAAATGTTCAACTTCATCTCATCTATTCACATTCGTTGGATTGTATTAGAGTACCTTGGGAGTCATTGACATCACTGGTGGTTTCCCTCGCACTTGTTAATGGTTTACCTCAATGACCAGTGATCAAGTGGTTTCTACCATGATCGACATCAAAACATCTAATCACATGGCTAGATTCATACCACATGGGGATTGGGACGAAGACCCTAGGTTGATCATTCACTATGTTATCTTCTTTCCCCAGGTTGTGAAGGAGATGTTTTGAGCATGTTGATATACTGTCACATATATCCACATTGTATTGGTCTGTGGCTATGTTTTATCATCTCATAAATCCATTGTGTATTTCTTGTAGCTATGATCAGTTCATATCATGGAGGTATAAATCCACATTGTATCCTTGGTGGTTATACCCTTAGTCAGTATCATCATGGATCTGTACTATATATGTTTGTGGCCATACCTTAAGTCCTTTGTTACTCAAGCATAGGTATACCTTCCTTGGGTTTGAAACATATGATAACATTTGTTTGATGGTTGTTTGTAGCTTCTACCAGGTTCTCTGACTCCATACCCTTGCTTCGAAAATCTACAAAGCGCTTCAGTCATCAGATTCCATCTTCTGACCTTGCACTTTGGGGGGGAATCTATTACACGTCAAAATTCCTCACTTTGATAATGTCCCATTATCATTATCGCAATTGTTGCAAGTGTCGCACTTTTGTCGCAAGTGTCGTAAATGTCGCATTTACGTCCTGCATATGTTGCATCGTGAACGACACCATAAAGACACTTGATACATTCTCTAAGACATGTTAGAAGAGGAAAACACATCAGTTGGAAAGCTTAGCAAAATATTTTTCCTTGAGAAATGGTCATCTTAAACGAAGTTTTGGAAGATCGGTGCTCCCCTTCTCACATGAAGGGAGCGCTAATGCTCCTTGTCCACTTAGCAAGGAGTGCTACAACTCTCTTTTGCCAGCTTTGAGGGAGCTCTGATTGGTTGAGAGAATCATGGGAAGAAATCCCCCTTATCTCTAAGTACATCTAGAAATGATCTGAGTTGGTTTGGCTCGAATCCAAGATTTAGGATGCATCTAAGGGAGATACCACAACTGATGGAGTCATATCCTCAACTTATTCCAAATATAACTAAGGTAGTTGAGCCTCTCAAAGTCTATAAAATGAGGCATTCTCATGGTGAAAAGGAGGAGAATATCAGCAAACAGTATTGTCATTTTGATCGTGGATCTTTTGAGCAAGGGGTTGGACAAGGAAGACTTGGAGAGGTTGTTGCAACTGCATCTACAGATTGTAAGTCCCTTGTAATGTTCTCATTAATATATGCTTGGCCTATTTCTTCCAAGTTTGTGTATGATTGCATAGTCTTGTCTTATGTTGATAAATTTAGTTTAAAAAAATCTTGGTAGAAGAGGAAGCATGCATTGTCTTTGTTGTCTATTGGATTGTATATCTCATTAAAGGGATTGAAGATCAAGTTCATCATGGACTAAGTGAGGACAAGATTCAGAAAAAGGTACATCATACTTTCTTCCTCTTTTCCCTTTTGACTAGTTTAACTACATTTAAAGGAGTGTTAGAGTCCAATGTTAGCATCTTTCTGTCTTGATAATAGGGGTCTAGGATCCAAGAGGATATTCACCTATCCCCGGTGGAGTCGCCAATTTCGGTTGTAGGAAAATTCCCCTTCGAACATGTGAATATCCCCTTGGCTCCTAGACCCCTATTACCAAGACAGAAAGATGCTAACATTGGATATTAAAATTCCTTTAAATGTAGTTAAACTAGTCAAAAGGGAAAAGAGGAAGAAAGTATGATGTACCTTTTTCTGAATCTTGTCCTCGCTTAGTCCAGGATTAACTTGATCTTCAAGCCCTTTAATGAGATCTTCATTCCAATAGACAACAAAGACAGTGCATGCTTCCTATTCTACCAAGATTAGTTTAAACTAAATTTATAAACAAAAGACAAGCCTATGCAATCATACACAAACTTGAAGGAAATAGGCCAAGCATATATTAATGAGAACATTACAAGGCACTTACAATCTGTAGACGTAGTTGCAACAACCTCTCCAAGTCCTCCTTGTCCAACCCCTTGCTCAAAAGATCCACGATCAGAATGAAAATACTTTTTGTTGATATTGTCCTCCTTTTCACCATGAGAATGCCTCCTTTTATAGGCTTTGAGAGGCTCAACCACCTGAGTTATCTTTGGAATAAGTTGAGGTTATGACTCCATAAATTGTGGTATCTCCCTTAGATGTAGCCTAAAGCTTGGATTCGAGCCAAACCAACTCGGATCATTTCTAGTTGTCCTTAGAGAAAAGGGGGATTTATTCCTAGGATTATCTCAACCAATCAATGCTCCCTCAAAGATGGAAACAGAGCATTGTAGTGCTCCCTGCTAAGTCGACAAGGAGCGCTAGCGCTCACTTCATGTGAGCAGCGAAGAATTGATCTTCCAAAAATTCATTTAAGATGACCATTTCTCAAGGCAAAATATTTTTGTAAGCTTGCCAACTGATGTTTTTTCCTCTTATAGCATGTCTTAGAGGATGTACCAAGTGTCTCTATGGTGTCGTTCGCGATGCGACATATGCAGGATGAAAAAGTGACATTTACGACACTTGCGACACTTGTGATAATGATAATGGGACATTATCGAAGTGAGGAATTTTGACGTGTAACAACTCTATCCCAGCCTCAAGTCAAATATTTTGTACATCTTTGTTGATATACTCCACCCCATTATCTGTACGACTTTGATCTTTCTCCTTGATTGAGTCTCGACAAGTTCCTTGAACTCTTTTAGGTGCTCAAAGACATCTGACTTTTGTTTCAAAAAAAAATACCTAAACATAACTTGAGTAATCATCCAAAAATGTAAGCATGTACCTTGCCTTACCGATGGATGGATGCGGGAATGGACCCATGAGATCACTGTGAATCAGATCTAGTGGAGAGGAGGCCCTGTGAGCCTTCCCTTTCTCAAACTTCTCTTGAGGATGCTTGCCAAGGATACATCCTTCATAAGCCCATTCAAAAAACTGGATATCAGGTAACCCGGTGACCATACCATTCTTGCTAAGTTGTTGCATGTACCTAAATTTCAGGTGACCAAACATCTTGTGCCATAATCTACTATTGTCATCAACATGTGTAAGTAGTACAAAGGAATCAGGTTCAATAAACTTAGTAAAAATATATAACCAATATTTATGGTTTACCTCCCCGACAACGATTTTGGAGTTATCTTACATGTCGAAAATGGACACGAAGTTTGGTGTGAAATCCACCTTTTTATCCTAAGCCTATGTGTGTAATTTGGTACACTGGGAGAAGATTCACGAAAATTTGAGGAACATGGAGAATGTTCTCAAAGATTTCATGATCTAATTCCACTCTTCCTTTTCTGGTGACCTCAACTAGAGAGTCATCCGCCATGAGGATAGGAGGTCTCGTGGATGTAGTTACATAAGATAGAATATCCTTTGTGTTTTCCATTATGAAGCACCTGAATCTACAATCCAAGTGTCAGGAGAGGAATGTACAACTAATGCATGAGAATTTCCTTTCTTAGGGGCTTGATCTTCTGACTTCTTCTTGGCAGCCTCGGGAATGAAGTCCCCTAGATTGTTTTTCTGAAGAGTTTGAGCCATCTGATCAATTTGCTTCTTCATGCAGGCTAATTATGAATGGTTCACGTGATTGCAGTAACCACACTTCTTCCCTTGCTTTCTGTTTCCACCTTTGGAACTAGAGGAATCATTGAAGGGTTTGGAGTGCCCTTCATTCTTTGGATCTGCATGAACCTTTTCTTTTTCTTTCCTTTTGGATTTAGGATTTTGAGATTTGTTTCCATCATGCACAGCAAGTGCATGTGCCTTTGGACCCTTGATTATGCCCATATGAAAGAGCTTATCCTACTCCTGTGTCAAAGCCTCAATAAACTGTGACAATGAAGCCATGGTCAAGCTTGTTCTTGCGGTGAATCTGGTAGAATGAAATGTGGATACAAATACACTAAATTCCAGTCCAAGTTTTACCATGATAAAAAGAACTAGTTGTTTTTCTTGTTTGGATTTGTCGATACCATAGTCTTTCAATTCATGGAGGAGAGATTTAAATTTGGTGAAGAAATGTTGGAGATTGTCATTCTTCGGATCCAAGGATTTTTGTTCTACTTCAAGCAAATGGTCCCTCATTYAATCATGCTTGCCAAAACATCCTTCCAAGGTGGTCCAGATCTCATTTGGTGTCTTTCATGCATCGATGTGAAACCATAGGTCGAGAGAAACATTCATGCATAGGAGACCGTGAGCCTCATCTATGCGATTTAGGTACTTGGATTTTTCCAATGTTGAGGTGGGTTTTTCTTCTATGGCCATGACTATCCGGTACAATCTTTTAGCCCTTAGATGGAGTATAATTCTTGTCTTCGATTCGAAATAGTTATATGGCGTTAGAATGGCATATGCAGAAAATTTAATCTTTCATGTTGCATTGTTTCGTCTTCGATACTTGCAAAAGAGTGTTGGTGATGATCCTTGCTAGCGGCTTGTGGGCACTGATACCATGTAGATTTTTTGAGATACCTGCACAGAAGATTTAGCTAACAATGAAGCATACACAACATGCAATGGTGTGAAGGGAAGAGAAAAAAATGGAGGAAAGAATGAAAGAATTTCTATGAACTGAAATGAGAGAAATGATACAATATAAGTGATATATTATGTAACACACAACTAACTTGCCATAATGGTCAAGTAATGTGCATTAGGAGTGTTTTAGAGAGATCTGACACACACTGTCAATCACTGGAGTCAACTGTCATCTAGTCCTAGTTAACTGGCCATGCGGTCATCAGTTAACTAGTCAAACTAGAGTGAAATGATGAGAAGATCACTCACACATGTGGAATGTTCTTTATTGGTGATGATCTCAATGCAAGTGCACATTATTGGTGATGATCCCATGGTTAGCATGCAACACTTGGTGATAAAACCAATGTTGACATGCAACACTTCACTCAACTAGTCTAACTGAACGGTAACTGAGAATTGACTGGAGGCTATGTGGCACCCTTGTCTAGGGGAGAATATCTCAAACTAAGGGACCCTCAACATAGGCAAATAAACATAGGAAAATAAAATAAAAGGAAAATCCTAGGTGTGTGTAATATCTCCAATACTAGTTGGTTCAAGAAGTTTGTTCATTCTTCTAGGCCACCTACCTCCCCCAATGAGAACTGCACATATCCTTATATCAAACCCTTCATGTAAGACATCCTTTAACTAATCCATAATGAGCTATTGGATATAAGTCAAGACATTGACAATACAATGAAACAAATGGTATCAATGAACAACATCAATGCTTAAGTCTTCTTATGTTTGAAATCCTCAACATTATGCTCTTATATTCCAAAAGCACTTTCACACGCTCCAAAGTTGGCTTTGGAGGTCTTAGCAAATTGCACATGCCCATCCTTACTTGAATCACAAGAATACCCTACACATAATACTTTGTCAACAATTCATCATAAAAAATGCAATTGATGATTTGAAGTGAATGATATTGATTTCACACCAAAAAATATAACACCTTATCTTCCAAGTCAAAACCAACTATTGTCGATTGTAGAACCAAAAAATATCCTCAACATGACCATCTAGAACCCCAAATGCATATCCAAACCTACAAAAAATGATCAAGTTCTCATTGGCACACCACATTGTTCATGAAAATCAACCCTGATAAACGAACAATCCTTCCTTTAAATGTTTTTGGAGTCTAATAGAATATTAAAATTTGGCATAGTATATATATACACAACATTACACATAGCATGAAATGATACCAACTCTTGACCTATCATATGAAGTAGAAATAGCAATAATCTTTGAAGTGACCTAATATATGAAGTAGAAATAAGCCATAATCACTACTTGAAAATTTATGTACCCACTGTATGAAATAAAAATAGCTATATTCACTACTTGAAAAGTTATGTACACAATGACAAGTGACATTTTGAGAATCTGGTATCTCCTTGAGGACTACTTTCCATGTATGGGATCCCCTAAAGGCTACCAATAATATGCAAGTATCTATATGCAAATACAATATACAAAAGTAGGGTTATATGAAAAGTTTATATGCATTAATGTATAGAATTTTGATATCCATATTGGGATTGATGAAGGTGGGTGAAACAATAAGTTGGCACACACTATGGAAACTTTTGAAATATATGAATTAAAAAACAATATTTTATTCCAAAAAATAGTTTGATGAGATTAAGAAGGCAATATCCAGAGGTGAGATTGTTTTCTCTCACTCACGTGTTGTATTTAATGACCTTAGTCAACAATTCAAAGAATATGAATGCACTAGATATCCAAAATCGAAGGATAGTCATGATAATAATTATTATCATGACCTCTCTTTTAAATGCCCAATTACTTTAAGGTCTTAAAAGTCTCAGGAATATGTTTTAATAAATGATGTAAAGACATGGTAACCCGTGAATGAAAATGTACTTAGTGGATAAGTAGTTAATGAACTTTTCTACTTGTTCATGGAGTATTATATTCATGAGTATTCTTTTCATGTAGTAAATTTTTCTTTACGACAAGTTAATGGAAAAATGTTATTTTAAAAATGATTTTTTATAATTTCACAAATTTGTATTAAAGATGGATTTATAGATATCATTCATTTTAAAACAATTACATAATATAATTTAGGTGATTAAAACTGAGGAAAAAATCATATTAAATTTATTAAAATATATATTTGATAATACTAGTGGTTATTTATACAAGTATTTTATTTTTTATTTATAACGATTTTTTTTTAAAGTAAGTATTTTCTATTCAACTATTAATAGAATGTACATAGATGTTTATTGTCTTAAATAGTCTAGATATCATAAGGTTTTTCAAGCGCAACTCAAAAAACTCATGCTTGTTTTCCTGCTAAAAGAGGGAAACCAGGGTAAATAGAAATTTTAACCAATCATGATTATAAACAACCAAAAGTTTATGAATCTAATTAACAAGTAAACTAGATAACCAGATCATATAAGCTTGAACGTCTGAATAAAAAAAGACCCATATAGAGTCAGACTAATAAATCCAAGTCACTTTCAATCATGGAAATGAGGCAAGTACAGAGGTTTTGGCGTGGAGTTTCGCATCCAGAGAAGTCCCAACTTGCTCATAACCTTTCCGTGTGACTTGGAAAGAACCGCCATTATGTTTAACTAACTAGGAAACCATTGTAATGAGAGGTTTGTCCTGGTCCTCCAAAGCTTCCAAACGTTGTTTAAATTATCGGTAGTCCTGATCCTTTAGGAGCATTCCTTGAGTGACCATGGTCTTAGTCTGTCAATTTAACTCAAAATTCCTATAGAATTTGGATTCCCTGATTCGTGTGCAACCCACGTCCAGAATGATATCCCCCACCAGATCATCAACCTCTTCATCTTCCTAGGTAGCTCGAATAATCTTCACATCCTCTTCCAAAGCCGACATTACAGTCTGAACTCCCCGAGGAACAAACGCAACATAAAACTATGTAACTTCCACCATAGCCATGGGTGCATGGGCTTGGCGGACTAGAGTCTTCCTTGCTCAAGCAACATGCGGATCCATGGAAGCACGAGGGGGAAAGACAAAAATGGGCCAAGGCATAACACGGGGAGAGACAAAGGTAGCTTCAGATGTGAACCAAAGGTCAAACAAAAGCCAACAACAAGGGTCAGAATGAGCCATAAGGAACCTCTATGTCATGCTTAACCAACCAATGATAATTATGACCACAAGAGAGAAATGCACAGAGGAACCAGGACCAGTAAGCATCATGAGAGCCAACATAACTGCGAGTAGTCTGGAAATCAGTCCACTGGTCATTTCTCAGCTACTCCCGCCTCATGAAATGAATGTATCGGCATTCAAGATGAGTGCTCTCTTTTGGGAGTGGCATATCGAACAGCAAAAAACATGCCACCACAACATCCACCCCATGGGCCTCAATCATTTAAAGTTGAAGGACATGGGGGTGAGCTTTGATCCACTTAAGTGTGCATGGGTCACTATATTATTTTTATTATATTCTCTCTGGGTGCAACCACATGTTCAATCACTACCTCAAGGTGTCCCTGTGACTCCAGGTTAAGCAACCCTCATTGAAATTGAACAGTTCGCAATGGTGAAAAACTCCTCGCTTTCCACCATTAAATTAAACTCCTTTAAGCTATTTAAAAAAAATTGTTAAAATTAAGTAAAATAGACAAACTCTAATTAAAATTAAAAACATTAATATTTTATATTTTATAAATTTGATCTACTTTAAAATTTTCTTTGTATTTTCCTAACTAAATTTATAAATTAATAATATTAATAATAAAAAATTGAAGTTGCCTTGAAACCTACATACTTATTTAACTTGAACCTATTATTGAATGAAAATTGTTTAATATACATACTTATTTAACTTGAACCTATTATTGGATGTCAAGTTTGAATTTCTGATCTAGGATGGGGAATTGAATGTCAATAAATTAGACAACTGGATCAAGAAAATAGAGGCATATTGCAGGGTTCAAAATATTGTGGATGACACTGTAAAGATACAAGTAGCTTCTCTTCTATTATGGACCCTACACCATCATCAAAGTTGTGGGTGGCAATTATTTTGAGCTCAACTTTTCCCCATTCCTTGGCTTTCACCCAATATTCAATGTGGACCTCCTTCAGCCTTATTTTCCACCATTGTTGGAAACCTCAAAGATAGAAGAACAATTGACACCCACAGAGCTCAACCTTGACTGCATGGAACATGCATCCACTGATCATATTGTGTACAAACAAGTCAATGGAACTCTCCATTAGAGGATCCAACATCATCGGGTTGTCAAAGCAGGGTAGCTCCTGCACCAAGGCAAGTGGCTCACCCGGGGGCCAAATTCAGCAGAAATTTCCTCATCTATTGGGGAGATTCAACGTAATGGAATACCATTGCTTCCTAAGGAGGGAGGATTTATCTAGGTGGATATCGGTGTCCACCCACCTATTCCAATTGACTCATCTTGGTAGTTTTTCATTTTTGCAATTATTTCCTAGTTTTCGAGTCCTGAACTTCTAGGGCTGTTTTGAGGCCCTAAACAACGTTTTTAGGGCTCGCCATAGTGAATCTATAGACAAAGTCAAATTTTGACAGCATAATATGTATTCCTCAGAAATTCCTTTCCAATGGGTTATCGTGCGCCTAAAATGAAGATCATATGAAAAAATTACAACCCTTGGAAGTTGATGTGTCAACTTACCCCAACAGGGCCCACATGACTCTTGGCGCTTCATATCCTAGGGTTAGGTTTTTGGATGTATATGGTTTTGGAATTCATGTTTATTGTAAAAAAAGATTTTAGAGCCTCATGGTACTCATCTTCTTGCAAATGAGTGCAACTATCACATCTCTTCTCAGATATAAGCTGCCAACATTCTAGCAACCTTGTTTCAATCTGCATTTTGCAGTTTCAACATATTTCTTTATTAATAGAAGCCAAGTTTTAATGTATCTTTGTTATTGTTCATTGAATATTTGTATTAACAATATAGATATGTATTCATTTTGTTCTGCTCATAAAATATGGATCACAATAACTGCTTTGTTTCCCCCGTGGGCCCTTCTTTCTTACTAAGAGACGCATCCTACATTGTAATTTTATTTTTCTTATACCAAAGCTTGATAAAATTCTTTGGCACATTGAAATTAATTGTACCTACCGATTCCATCCAAGGATATCCAAGAATAATGTCCACCTCGTTCATATCAATGGCAGAAAAATCAGAATGCAACACATATTTATCCATAGTGAGCTTCAAATATTTAAAAATTGAATAGTGCCACCCTCAACCTATGTTCTTTGCATATTCTTTGTCATAACTTGTAATCTATTAACCAACTAAACATTGATAAAAAAATTCTAGCAACTAGGGTTAGTAGAAACAATGACCTTTTCTTTCTGAATACGACCATGAACCTTTAATATCGGGTTTCCACATGAAAATAAACCCTTGGTTCTCTCTTTATATTTTTTTCCCAAAATGATACCACCTATCTAAAAGTAATTTGTCCAATTCTTCATCGAAAATTTTGATCCACTCAAAATGGTTAAATGATTTCCACCATATGAGAGCATCTTCTGTGAAACCATAGTGTAAAAAAAATTTCTACTTCTCTTTCCATTCTGACTTGTGGGACTTTAGCAATTCTTCAATACTAGGACCAGCATATTTTCCAGTAAAAAATATACTACTTTCCATAACCCAAAAAGAAAACTAGGGTTTATAAAAATAACTGATTGTGTAAATCGCACCGTTTTTTTTCCGGAAAACCCTAAAAATTGTTGATTTTAAAATGTTGATAACTTTATTTTCGAGACTCTGTTTCGGATGATTTGTTTTTTAAATTAAAATATTGTTCATTATTCTCCTATACATTGCTTACACTTCTTTATATATTACTCTCTATCTTCTAGGAACATTCTAGAGAAGGGATATTCTAGTAGGTGGAACCTTCTAGTAAACCTTCTCATCTTTGTTGTGTTCACATTATTACATGGGCCTTATTTACTAGAATTGGCCTCCATACATAATAATACATAACCACATTCCCATTGGGTATCTCCCTAGGTACCCCATATGACCTCCTTAGGTATACTACATTATTGCTTATACATATTGGTCTCTCGATTACTTTGTTCAAATTGATTATGTGTTTTGTTTCTACTTCTTCATTTGTTATTTTGATCAATGAAGTCACCACAAGTTTCTTCATACCAACAAGGGTTCTTAGGTAGG
>ML794146.1:207202-231157 GCA_009831015.1 Picea engelmannii
TAACAGATTTTTGGGTGATTTTCGTTGAATATGACTCATCAAATTTCAATCAAATGTCATTGAAAAAGAACTAAATCACAGGTTGGTTATTTGACTTCTTATACTTGCACTGAGAATCAACGCACTCTACAAACTAGTGTGAACGAGATGTGTAACGTGTTGTAATTGTAATAAACTTAAATGAAAGAAAGATTGAGATCCATAATATAAAAATGAACACCCGGATGGGGTGTTAGTGCCCACCACCTGGCGCGCAGAGGCGGAAAGGGGAGGCCAGCAAGGCACGGAGCCATGTGCTTGGCTCGTGCCTACTGAAGTCGTCACCCCCGAGCATTAAAACGCATTCACGATGATGGGAGGGGCATTAATTCACGCTCCCTCGACCACCCCTACGAATAGCACAATGAAATCTCCCTCTTATGTTATCGCTCGGCTGTTTAGCTCTGACTCTGGCTTGGCATTTTTCATGGTCTCTTGGCTGCTCCTCGCCCTTCACCCTGGCTCTGTAGACTCTCTACAGCAGCCAACCCACACCATGCTGTGACAGAGAATGTGCCCGCGCCGGGGCTCTCCTTGGCACCCCCGGCGGCCCCGCACTTCCTCCTCGCCCTCTGGTTCTTCCACCCAGGCTCTTGAGTGTCTGGCTATCATTGATGTTTTCGATACCTAGTGGTCTTCCTCTGCCCAGCACCCTCCTCCTCCCATTGTGCCTGTTCATGGTCGTCGCAGCAAAACAAACACGCCCTGCCCCGACCTTCCGCGTGAAAAATATGCCATTTTACATGACTTGGTCTTTGAGCTCCGCGACGGAGTGAACGACCTCCATTTTCGGGTTCAACAAATGGAGGGGAGGTTGTCCGTCCTGCTTCAGCTCCTCGCCAATCCCCCTGAAGCCTCCCCTGAGGATTCCAGTGATGCTTCTCTTAGCGACCACGCGGGCAGCCATCAGCACGATGATACAGAGGGGAGCCTGCAGACTGAGGAGAAGACAACTACACCTACGCCTAGGACAGACTCCGTGAGCTTGGAGACCCTGGCAGGCAACGAACGTGATGAAGCAGATCCAGTTCCGGCAGCAGCGGTGGACGAGAAAGGCCCCAGACTCCAGCAGTCTATCTTGGCGGCAAGTGCAAAGCTGGAAGCTAACGAGGACAAGGTCGACGACGCCACGGACATGCAATGGACGCTCAGCGGCGGGACACCTGTCATTGAGGAACCTTGCCCAGGCCTCCTGCCAGAGTATGTGCCAGATTACACACAGTTGGTCCCTTACTTTAGCTCTAGTGGCTCTCATGGTAGTTAATTTGTCTAGTTTTCTTCAGGAATGTTAGTAATTTTGCAACTAGCTTAATATGGTTGGCTGAACTGGTTTCTCCTTATGGAGCAGTTCAGTAATTACAACCGCTTGACTCAGCTATGTACTCTGGATCTTGGACTTTAGAAGGTTTTTTATATATAATACAAAAAAAACTTACTTACAAATATATATATATATATATATATATATATATATAAATGAAAAAACAAACCTTGAACATAATAATAAAAATATATATAAAAGAATGTCTACCATAATATTAAAATATATAATAATAAAATAAAATAGTTTAAATTCATCTTAACTTGAATTTTAAATCACCAATAAAAAATTTCTTTAAAAAATTTATTTGGTTTTTTTTAATTCTCGATGCTTAATAGATTTATAATTAAAATGATCTATGCTAATTATATTAAAAGAAGGTAAAATAGAAGTCCAAGCATATCTTATCCTATCTCAATTCTTTGAACTTTCCATTGGATTGTTGAAAAATGTTTTTGGATTGGTTCAAAGGTTTCATTTTTTCTAGAGAACATTGGGATTAAAGTCCAATGAAGAAATTCTGCAAAGTGTTATCTTTTTCTTTTTGACTTCAATCTATTTTCCTACATGATCAAATTATAAGCACTATAGTTGATGAAAACTCCAAGAGGGATTTTCAAAAAAATATATGGATTTATAATCTTCGATATGTCGAGAATGGGAGAGGAGGGGGAGATTTTATAGTTCTAAAAACTATTCCAAGATGTTGTATCTCATTGTTGTTTCACACACACACTCACACAATTATTCATCCCATATAGAAGGAGGGGAAGGCTAACTAAACAAACATAATCAACTCATAACCAATCAACCATTATGTTAGTAGGAGATACCACGCCCTTATCACTACACCCATTGGGATAATGATCATGGTATGTTAACACTTATATGATATTGCAAAACAACACTCAACCAATGTGGGCTAACACATGAGAGGATCTTTGGTAGCTTACCATGAGGTTAAATTTATTCCTTGATTTGCATAATTGAACAAAGTCGTTACTAACCTATAGTGGTTCATGGTTTTAAATTCATGGACCTCATGCTCCTTCTCACACTAAACAACGATGATATATGCTTTGTGCTAATCTACTAGGTGGGTTTGCGAGCTTTTTCCTACTTTTTGGACAAAGCCTTTGCATTGCCCAATCTTGAGAAGCTCGCTTTAGGGTGCAAGTCCCTAGGTTTATGCATTCTCATCCTCCCCCACCTTAGAAGTGACATCCTTCATAGTTTCTTTAGATCTAGAAGAATATCTAACAACCCTAGGCTAGTACCAACAACCCACAAGCCAACGCCTAGCAGAAAACTTATGACTTAGCAAGGGCCGAGACGTCCCGAGGAACACTGGAGTGGACCTCTATCTAGGGGGCGTCTATCCTTCTAGTCTTATCACAACGTGCCAACATTTGTAATAGTTTCAATGTCATACTTACAAAAACTTTTTGGATGAATCCTTTGAGATGGCCAATCCCAAGATACTAACTTTCGAGTGTATGTTCCAATCCCAAGATACTAACTTTAGGGTGCATGTCCCTAGGTTGATGTGTTTGCATCCTCCCTCATCTCGATGGTAACATTGCTAATAGTTTCAGTTGAAGTAACCTAGTCTTATAAAAAAAGGACGCTCTTTCCAACCACAAATCTATAATAGAAATTTTAGAAGTCAATTAGTGGGCAATCTCAACTTTCTTTCCCTTAAAATCCTTGTCCAAATTTGGTAAGAATTTTGCCGAAAGTTATAATTCCACTTGATTAATAAGAATTTTGACCTTGAAACTTTGCCCGTAAAAGTTTAGACCCATTCTAACACAACCCAAATTATGAGAATTTTGAAAAAATAAACAAATCAAAAACTTTGGATCGTTATAAAAAAATAAACTCATGAAAAAAAAAAATACTCATTTAAAAAAAAATCTAATTGTTAACTCATTTCGAAATTTTAGGAATGAATAGAGTTTGATCATAATCCAAATTTCTTCTAAGATGAAAGAATATTCTAAAGAGTTTCCTCCAATTCTAAATTGACCTACATCATTAAAAACTTAATCAAAATTCGAGATAGATGGCAAGTTTGACTTTGTATATTACTAAACTCCAACAACCTAAAAAAAAATTGCCACAACATTAAATGCGCTTAGTTTCAATGTCATGGGCCAGCTTTGGCGAGTGGTTGATGTGGTCATAGTCCAACCTCTAGATGGTCCAAATGACACCTTCGAGAGACCCAAAGAATGAATTTCACCTTGGCAAGCTAAAAAAATCTTGTGTAAACATGGTTAATTTTTGTGAGTAAAAGTCACGTTAAAACACGGATACCGTCCCTGTCTGGGAGAAGAATTCATAAAGACATGTCTCTAGAAGAAGTCATGTAGAGGAATTCAATGAGACATATGTCACGGTGGGACTTTTCCCCCGTGGGCTGCATCTTCTAGGCTTGACTAACCTTACCGGGTGGGGGCCACCTAGGAAATAAACAAAAATAGACAATACATGCACAAATCAATTGGATCACGTAAGTGAACGTGGCCACCCGGTCAAAATCATCACAACGTGCGCCGCCAATATCGCATAGACCGGAGGGGTCAAGGCCCATTGGATTTACTCTGACCCGGTCAATAATGACGTCATCGTACTGTAATAGCATGCGTTTGCCGACTTCAAAAGTCAAGACGGCATCTTTGCCGCGTTAGGCTGGACTCACACCATCGACAACTCCCCACCTAATAATGTGGCGACACGTGGCCGAGGGAAGACCTGGGTGCCCCTCCATTTTATAGTCCCAATGGGGGCCTTTACCCCAAACAGTGGTCAATCAGTCCTCCTCTCAACTCTGGATCCAACGTTTCGTTTTTCTGCGATCGATCTCAAGTTCCTCGGTTTCAGCGACTTCTGTTAGGATTTCTGGGCCGTTCTGTCGATATTTGTATGGGTGAAGAGCTTCTCTTGGATAGATTTAGAGACCACAATTGGAGATTCTCAGGGACTGAGCAGGGTGGGCGACTAGCATTCCGCAATATGATGAATGGCGCAGGGAGATTCGAACACAAGGCCACGGGGATTGATCTGTCTGTCAAACTGGAGGAAGATGATGGTGGGAGGTCTTTGCAGGATAATGGCAACCATGAGGAAGAGAAGGACAACGGTTATGATAATCGTGCCAAGGATTTCTTTCCCCATGAAGTTGGTCGGCTGAGCTTCAGGCTTTTGCCTGTTGATGGTGAGAGCAAGGCCGAGGATGGACCTGGAGACATGATGTCACAAGGCCCTGAGGATGAGGATGATAAGCCTGCAATCAATGTTTCGGTAAGAAATTGGGCAATCAATGCAGTGTTACATTTATTGATTGCAATATATGCAGTGTTACATTTATTGATTGTAATATATCCTCCTGGAATATATACAATCTGATGTCAGATCTGATGCATTTAAGATCGGATGGGATAAACAATTGTAGAGGGGTTAGATTATTTGTGAATTTGATGTTCTTTTTACCAGATGCTGTCTATGTATCACAAGCATGCCCTTCCAAATTCCCAATTCCAGCTTGGAATGTAGATGACTTGCAACATTTCAAAAAATCCTTTCCTCTGAAAAGCCCTAACTGCATGAAACAATCCTTGCACTGCTGTACTGGTAAGATGACCATAAAAAGTGAAATTTAATTTCTATTTCCAGTTTGGATCTCCTTGGGAATATGAAACACTCCCTTTACCAACAAACTAAGATCTGTTGACTTGAATTTTGATGTTAGGCTGTCATGTTAACAGTCTAGGTTTCCTTGTGTGTGCCTCAGGGAATGTGTCCTACCTTTTGAAGTTGATTTCCTCAGTTTATCAGGAAGCTTAAGACATATTTTACAAGTCAGCTTAATAGGATCCTTTAAAGTTTTATAGGATTCTTTCTTTATTCTTTTATAGAATTATGATTTTGGGTGTATGGAAATCTGAATTCTGATTTTGGGTCTGCTCAGCGATTCTGACCAGTTGATTTGGGTTTTGTGCAGACTGGATTAAGGTTGGTTACTGCGCAAGCTCGAAACGCTGCAAGTGATCGGTCCACCGTGGAGATGGAAGATTGTGCATCTCCGATCAATTCTCAAGAGACATCAAATCCTAATGAGATGGATGGTGAACCCAATAGCGAGGTACTGTGAGAATTTTTCTGTGTTTTTTAAAGTCAATTCTGTTATGTGAAGGGGAGATTGTGTATTTTTATAAGATCTGAAGGCTCAGCCATGATCTGTATCAATCCATCTTACATTGGTTTGTTGTGATTCTTGCAGCTGGTGGCGGTTCAAAAGGAGCTAAATCGTATGAACGAGGAAAATCAGAGATTGAGGTTCATGTTGAACCAGATAAACAGCAGCTATAATAATCTGCAGTTGCAGCTCGCTTCCCTCATGAAGCAGCAGCCTCAAAATTATGGTCATGCTGTTCGAGAGCAGGTGAGCAATCTGTGAGAAATGTTCATTGCACGATTGATATCATCGAAAATATTAAGGATGGAACATTTATATCAGTGCAACGTTTCATGATCAGTACGTTGAATATATAGGATAAGGCGAGGAGTTACATACGAATTTTAGATAAATGGTCGGAAAATCTAAGATCTATCCTGTTCCTTAGATTTGCTTCTCCAGTGGAATAAATTTGGAGACTGAGGAGTCGTGATCTTATAGGAGATCGTTTAAATTAACTATATCTTACAAGACTGGTTATTTTGTGCAGGTCCATAAAGAAGAGAAGTTGAACATATTCAGAGGTTTAACAGGAAATAATATTGGCGAAGCAGCGGATGATCAAACACCAATTCAGAGACAATTTCTGGAAATTAAAGATCTGTCGAGGCTTAATTCAGGCACTAATGCTCAGGAAGACTCTCATACTTCTGAAGCTCGAAGGATCCATGGAGAAAATGATCAAGAGGAATCGAAGGCCTTACTGACGTTCAATCACATCGATAATAAACATGCTCGGGATCATGATAATCACGGATCAACTCCAAAAGGTAGGTTAGGGTTTCTTTTATTATAAGATATATGTAAACCTGTTTTTGTCCCAAGTTTCTTGTGACGTTTTCCCATCTCCTGAAATTAATACGATTCTAAAAGGATTTAACTTGATTGGATGCAGGCCATGACAGCCCTGATCGAACACCGTCTCCGCATCCTTCTCCCAGTCATCATGAAAATGGAGGAACCCCTCAAAGGGAAGGCAGCCTGGACCGGAGATCTCCAGGATGGGTGCCCAACAAGATGCAGAAGATTGTGGATCAAACTGATGCAACTATAAGAAAAGCCCGAGTTTCAGTACGAGCTAGAACCGAGTCACCGATGGTATGTGTTACAATTCTTAATCCATCTCAGTGTTGTATGTATGATGGTTTGAAATTTGAGAATCTGTGAAGATTAATAAGATATAAATCTTAACATATTATGAAATGGAAGTAGTCATATGGGATTGGTATTGGTGTCTAATATTATCATAATGGTTTATTATTATAATTATTGTTTGGTGGGACTTCATCTCCTCTGTGGAAAGTGTTTAGTATTATCATAATCATTGATTTGTTGGTGGTTGGGTGTAGTTTCTTGCTGGGCCTTCATCTCCTCTGTGAAAAGATTTTGGAAAGTGTTATATGTATGAAATAACAGTTGAATATGGCTACTTATAGTTATATTGGAATTGCTTCTAAACTGATAAAATTCCCCTGATTTATTACTGATTATTATTTTCTAACTTGTTGCGCTCAGATAAGTGACGGTTGCCAGTGGAGGAAATATGGGCAAAAGATGGCCAAGGGAAATCCATGCCCCAGGGCTTACTACAGATGCACCATGTCACCGTGCTGTCCAGTGCGCAAGCAGGTGCAACGCCTGGCTGAAGACAGATCGATTCTAATAACAACATACGAAGGCAGCCATAACCATATGCTTCCTCCAGCAGCTACGGCCATGGCATCCACAACAGCAGCCGCCGCCTCAATGCTTCTCTCCGGTTCTTCCACATCAGCTGATAACATTGCATTAAATGCAAGCTTCATGGCAGGTGCCCTCATGCAGCATCCTTGCAACACTTCAACTGCCAGCATCTCGGCCTCAGCTCCATTTCCCACTATCACACTGGATCTCACACACAATCCCAACCAAATGGCCACCGCTCCAGGTCACATGGCTGCCTCAAACCCAAGAGCACTAGCAGGACTCCAGGCTCATGCAATGCCCTTTGTAGGCATCCCACACCAATTTCCCACCACCACACCCCAGGGGGGATTATATCATGGGCAATCAATTTACAACGCTCCTTCCATGTTTGCACCTTTAGCAGGCCAGATGCAACGCCCCCCACAACCCATGATGCCCACACCTTCAAAGCTCAATATTCAACCTGGGCAGCAGCAGCAGCAACAACAACAACAACCATCGTTCATAGATACAGTCAGTGCAGCTACGGCTGCTATAACTTCTGATCCCAACTTCACAGCAGCCCTTGCTGCAGCCATCACGTCCCTTATCAACAACAATAATAATGCCAATTCCATTTCTAAACCCAACTCCTCTCAGGCAGTCAATCCTAGTCCTCAGGTTGCAGCCCATGTCAAGACGGATCACAGCCAATAGCTATGCTAGTGGCAAGATTGTATTCATGTGTGGCTTTGATTCATGAAAGCATTTTGAAGCTGGAAGAAAGGTTTGAGCAGTAAAAGGGAGATTGTCATTTGCTAAAGCTCAGCAAGGCCTTAAAATCTTTTTGAGAAATTGAGGTCATTGATCGATGCATTCCAGCACTTGGGCCATGGTGTATTCTACCAATGGCGAAATGTTTGCCAACGGTGGCAATCCTCTTAATCCCTTCGAATATCTGGGATATATTCGTTTTTGGAATTGGAAACATTTTTGAAATTTTCTGTTGTACACAGGCAACTTGAATACGTTTCTCTGTATAGCTACCTTTTCATTCATACATATATATATCTTCAGCTTCAGCTTGTGATTCCAAATAAGCGGCCCAGGAAATAATCCAAAACTTCTGACCAACCCATAATTATAAGAATAACTGAATTTTTGGTCCCAATACAAAGAGCCCCTCCAAAATATTGGCAACAGACGAAGTGAACCATGGACCGCGCCTCCAAAACCTATATCTATATTTGCTGCCATTGCAGATAGAAAAAAAGTGTTCTTCAATTTGCTTTTACCATGAATCTACATTTTATACATTTCCAGCCATTTGTTAATGCATTTTCGTTTTATGCGGTTTCTATGTCTCCATGTTTTATGGATCTACGATTTCATTTTGTTACAGTGCATCTGCATCATGTTATATGGATTTACAATTTCGTTTTGGATCTACGATTTCATTTTGTTACAGCGCATATGCATCGTGTTATATGGATTTACAATTTCATTTTGGATCCACGATTTCAGTTTGTTACAGTGCATCTGCATCACTACGATTTCATTTTGTTACAGTGCATCTGCATCATGTTATATGGATTTACAATTTCATTTTGGATCTACGATTTCATTTTGTTACAGTGCATCTGCATCGTGTTATATGGATTTACAATTTCATTTTGGATCTACGGTTTCATTTTGTTACAGTGCATCTGCATCACTACGATTTCATTTTGTTACAGTGCATCTGCATCATGTTATATGGATTCACAATTTCATTTTGGATCTACAATTCCATTTTGTTACAATTCCATTTTGTTACAGTGCATCTGCATCATGTTATATGGATTTATAATTTCATTTTGTTGCAATGCGTTTTCATTTTATGCGTTTCTATGCCTCCATGTTTGAGGATCTACAATTTCATTTTCTATGCCTCCATGTTTGAGGATCTACGACTTCATTTTGTTACAGTGCATTTTCATTTTATGCGTTTCTATGCCTCCATATTTGATGGATCTACGACTTCATTTTGTTACAGTGCATCTGCTTCATTTGTTACATTTTAAGTAGCATTTACCTTTATATATATATTTTTATGTCTGCATATCATATGTAACCATATTTTCATTTTGTCACGATGCAATGCATTTATATTGGGCACATTTCAAACCATTAGTTGATACATCTACATTTTATACATTTCAATACCTCCATGGTGCATGCATCTACATTTATGCATTTCAAGCTCTTAGTCATTTAGTTATAATGTATCTACATTTTATGCGTGTCTATTTAACATGGAACCCTTAGATTTTTATTCTTCCAGGTTAATTATAACATGGAATCCTTGAAATACAAATAATATCCTAGTAAACATAATTATCGACATATCTCTATTTTACCATTGTTATCATAATTCTTAGAAGAATATGGTATTAGTCATAAACATCAAAACTTTTTTTTTTAAATAGATTAAATTTAATATTATTATATTTATATAATACATTTCTCGATATATTAGATTTAGATTTATTATTATTGTTTTTATTTTGAGATTTTTTCAATATATTAAATATGTTATATTAATATATTATGGTGTTTTGTATTAGTATCATATCATTATATATATTGAATGTATAATGTGGTTTTACTCATCAACTCAATGCAATTTAGACTTTTTATTTAGCATATACATCAACTCTTTCTAAAATCTTAATGATGGTTAAATTTTTGTATATGAATTTTTATTTAAAATAATTTTTTTTTAGTTTTACTACTTCATATTAACACTAATATAATTCCATATGTAATAGGAGGAACATTGTTTTTGAAGAAACAGTTAAAGAATTTGAAAAACAATTAAAAATTTGTGGATGTATAACATGTTAAAATTATGAGATTTTTTTTTCAAAAATTATGGTAACAAAAAAAAGTGATATATATAACAAAAGTAACATGCAAACAACTATTGTCAAAAAAAAATAGAGACAACATATACAACAACGTAAATGGAAAAACTATGTAAGGGTTATAAGAAAATAAAAATAAAAAAATTTATACACACAAAAATGTGGAAAACCAATCAAGTGCTTTTCTTTACTAAATACAATGTATATATACAAAAAAATACATAAGTAGAATATAAAACTTCAACTTTCTAAAGTAGTCCAAACATTTCAATTGGATACACTTAGATTTATTGACTTTTACACTTTAGGAATGCTTATATTTATAACATATACAATAAGTTTGTACATATGGCATGCTATAAATTCCATCCCAAAGCCTTCACTGCAAAATGTTGCAAAATGTTCCACTCCCATTGCGTGTTTCTCATGCTTTGCTTGATCACTCTCAGGGGCAGGTTCTAATTTCTCACTTCACATAAGAGTCTAATCATGGAACCTTTTTGGTGGCCTCCCATCACTCATTGGTATTCTAAGAATAAGTGGTTCAAAAAAAAAATCTCCACCTTCTCAGAATCAAATGTCCTAAGGATGTGACTCCTCCATTACTTGTTCATTCTTCCAATGAACAAGTCCTACACCTACAAATCATGTAGGGGATGAATCCTCACATCCATTGTGATGCTTCCAAATGAACCAACACCAACATTATTAATCTTGAAATTAAACATTAAGTTTCTTTACGACATCTTAAATGATCATACTTACCACTTTCTTGTATAGTACTAAATTTTCATCAAAGAGCACATTTCTACTTTAGATAAGCCTATTCAACACTAGATCATAAATCTTGTAAATTTGAGCAGCATCACTATCATAGCTAGTTACGATGAATTTTACATTTTTGTCATCTAACTTCTTTTGCTTCTCATTGGGCACGTGTACATATGCAAGAGAGTAAAAATATTTGAGTTTTGAATGTTTGGCTTCCTCCCACACCATGCTTCATAAGGTATTTTTGACCTAAATGGTGTTGTGGTTAATTTATCTAGAACAAATGCTACTATAGTGATTGCTTCTGCCCCAAAATTATTTGGTAACTTAATATTATTTAAGATGCACTTTGCACTCTTTGTGTTTTTCCTATTCTTCCTTTGTACAACTCCATTTTAATGTAGATTATAAGGCATTGTAAATTTAAGTTTGATGCACTATTGTTCACAAATTTAATGCCTTAAATCATTTGAGACATATTGAACACCATCGGGACACATTCTCAACCTTTGAAGAGGATTCCTAGTCTCCTTCTCCAATAAGGTCAAGAATAATATGAAATGTACTCTTGTTTTTTATTTCTCCTTAAAGAAATAAACAAAATCAGTTTTTCTTAAAGTTATTAATGAAAGTTGAAAATTGTCTCCCTCCACTATTTGATAGAGTTTGCATCAATCCATAGGTGTTAGAGTAAGCTAGTTCCAATAATTTCTCAACTCTATCCTTCAGGAAAGGAAGTTGATATTAAGCATTGAAGACACACCCTTCACAAATGGCAAGTGAAACAATAATATTCAAATCAAAACCTTCAACTAGATTCCCCCTCCTAATGGTCTCCATTGATTGTGAATTGATATATACAAGTCATTCTCAAGAGAAAACACCAAAGAATTAACAAACATAGAAAAAAACATATGCACACATTATAATTCTAGAGAACTTGACTCAAGGAAGTATTTATGTATTAAATATGATGTAAAATACATAATGTTATTTTTTATAAAAGACTAAAAGATCCCAAAATGATGAATGAGTATATGTCTCAAAGAGAATGATGGATTCCATTAAATTATAAAAATTATATTGATCCTAAGATGGATTAGAAAATATAGTTGAGAGAATGAGTAAGTTGTAGCAATAGAAATTATATGATTTCTAGCCCGGTGGGTTAGCGTGAGTGGATGAGTGATGTGGTTATAATGCAAGAGGTCTTGAGGTGAAGTCCCCATCCAAACATATTGTTGATATTGGTGTGCCTCACTCGATCTCCCCACCAAGTTAGGCCCCATAATCAAGGCCGAAAATTTACCCTGTTTACCATCCATGGATCATGGGGAAGTACTTAGAGGGTTTTCCGCGAGGGTTTCCTCGGAAAACAATAAATAAACTATATGATTTCCATCTTTAGCATCCTAATAAATCTCCAAGCACCTATGAAATTAAAAATGATGATGGGTCACACTCGGCCTTATTATCTCATCAAGGGAAATGTGAGACTTTTAGAAAAAGTAGATGTTAATAATGTCAAAAAATCCTTTGTTTCTTCGAGTCTTTTTCCTTTTATAATTTCCATTGGGTGAGATCTATCTCGTTCTTTAAAGAATATTCTCTTTTTTTTTCTATTTCGTTGGCAAGACATGGATCTTAGTCAAATGTATCTTATATCTCTTATATCTCATGTCACCAAAAATATCTGAGTTATTAGAGTATTCTTCTAGGATTGGGATGCAACCATCAAAATCCTATGATTACTCATTTGGGTCACACATGTGCTCTTGATTGATTGTTAGGTTTTGTCGTGTTGAATATTCTAGAATTTTAGGGCACTTTCAATTTCACTAGAATCTTTGGTATTTATCAATGACTCTATCAAGAGTATAAGGGTTGAGAGAAAGATATTGTTACCATAATGAGGGGATCATAATGGTAACCAACATGTGTTGTTTCCTCTCCATAAACATACACACTCATATTATTTGTTTTCTTCATAAGCACAACTACCCTTGTTGTCTCCTTTCCATAAGCTCTTTCAAAGAGGGTATCACATCATAGTGGGGTCTCATTATGCATATTTGTGAAAGTGCCCTATACATAGGGAATTTATGGGCTCCAAGATCAAATGAGCATTAATCCTTCATATTCATACAAGTGGTTGGTCAATTTAAATTGTGTTTGATTATACAAGAATAATGAGAACCTGGCAATCATCAACTTCTCAGAATTCCAATTACCTCAACTAAGCACTCTTTTGATCAATGATGGGTCTATTAGGGGGGTCCAATATGGAGTGTATGAAAATGTTTTTGAATCAACACTGATATTTTTATGATCCAACGCCTTAAAAATGATAACAAGTAAATGAATATAGTCTACTTCGATGGGGAAAACTCCTTTCACAATATATTCAATTCATAATACAATATGAGATGAGATAAGATGATCTTAAGACTAGTTCTCCTTGGTATATATATAGGAGACAAAGGGTACAATTATATTGAAAGGTTGTGATGAAGGGGTTCTAGCCTAAATAAAAATATAACAAAAGGAATGTAATAATTCAATAAGGGGATTAATAAGGGGTTTTATACATAACATGGGGCTTTGTCTAGGGATTAGCATGCCCCTCCACTTCAAACAAGTGTTGTCCTCAACACTTGACTAACCACAAGTGCTTATGTAAGAAGAATTGATATTCCCATGTCACCTCTTCCACTGGCAGGTTCTTCCATTTGACGAGGTACTATGTAATTGCTCAATTTCTCAAGTGCTTAATTCTTGTTTCAAGGATTGTTTCTAGTTCTAGTATGATTTTCCCTTCTTCATTAATATTTGGTAAAATAGTTTCGACTGAGATCTTGTTGTCGATGACCTTCTTTAATAAAGAAACATGGAAGATTGGATGTACATGTGAAGATGGAGGCAAATCCACTTTGTAATCCATACTTTCAATCCTTTGCAAAACCTTATAAGGGCCATAATATTTGGGTGTTAATTTATTGTCCTTATTTTGTTGCTTGAGGGACATCTGTTTATATGGTTGTAGCCTTAGAAATACTCAATCCCCCTCTTCAAATTCCCTTTCATTGTGATGTTGATCATCTTGTTGTTGCATCCCATGTTGTGACATAACCAATTTGGTTCCCTATGTGGTCCTCCACTACTTGAGCCTTTGTATTCCCTTTCAAGAGTGATGTAATGGATGGAGGATGATATCCATACAGTTCCATAAATAGGAAATTTTTTATGAAGTATGGAAGGATGTGTTGTGCCACCATTATGCCAAAGGAAACCACTTGACCCATTGTGTTTGTTATCATATGCAAAGGAACGAAGATATTATTCTAGACATTTATTCACAATCTCATTTTACCCATATGATTGAGGATGGTAAGATGAGATGTGAGCCAATTGAGTACCTAAATAAGAAATTAATTCATCCCAAAAATTTGCAGTGAAAATTGGATCTTTGTCACTTACAATAATCTTAGGGACTCCATGTAGATTTTGAATTGTTTCTGTGAATGTTGTGGCTACCATACTTTATTTAAAAGGATGAGAAAGAGATGAAAAAAAATGGGCATACTTTTTCAGTCAATCCACTACTACCGTGATGACAGTCTTTCCTTCGAATTTGGGTAAACCTGTAATAAAATCCATTGAAACTTCTTCCCAACATTGACTTGGTATAGCTAATTGTTGTACGAGACCTGGTGTCTTGATTGTCTCTCCTTTATTCTGTTGGTAGAACAAACATTCAGAAACAAACTTTTAAACATCAATTGATCTAGGAGGGTCTGGAATGCTCATAGAGGTCTAGAAGGATTTATAAATGCTTAAAATTCAAGTGTCCCAAATTCTCTTGAGAACACCATCAATGCGTAGAGCTCGGTGATAAATTTCCAATGGTGCAAAAATCTCCTCAAATAGAGTTTGTATGCAAAAGTTATGAATGGTCAAAGTTTGGGTCAAACTAGGGGCAAAAGGTAAAAAGTCAACAGGGTCAAGGTGACATGTGTCACCACTGAAAGAGTGACATGTGGCATGACCATACGATACATACAGGTGGTAAAATCATGTGTTGACACGTAGTAGACAGTTAGTGATGTGGCATGTCCAGTTGGAAGGTGATGTGGCAATTCGTACAGTGCAAGTGGACCAATTGTGTATTGACTAGTGGCGAAGATAGACCAATGCAAGGCTGCCACATGGAAGCCTCCCATTAATCATTAATGGGTAAGGCTTGTTAAAATTTTGTTGGAGCTCGGAGGATCGAACCCTAGTCTCCCGCCAACCAAACCAACGGCCTAACCATCATACCATAGCATTGGTTCTTAACTATATATGGGCGCACATTTATTTAAAGTTGTTATGGTGTATAATTAGTGGAGGAAAGGGCTAAGGGCCTATCCCTCGACCCATTGTAATTTTCCACATGCTATGTAATATAACCAACGCCCATATTCCGTGGAAGTCATAAACTATATGCCACCATATATTAGTATATGGTTATAACGATATGCCATATGTCGTTAACCAAAACACAATATATAGTGTGGTAGATGAGGTTTGAACCCACGCCCCACTATATCACATGCCAACAACTTAACAAACACACCAAAGGTGCGGATTCTTTTATAAAAGTCACCAAATGAATCTTTAAGGTGATCCATGGAATCTGGAGGGTGGGTAAGGGGTTTGTGCCCTATTTAATAGCACATGAAACGAGGCAGGGGACACTTATAATTGTAGAGTATGGTATCGAAGTTCATTCCCAAGGGTAATTAGACTTGGAGACTATACTGTAATATGTGTCACTGGGTTATGACACATAATTTTATGAACTTTATACTCATTTTTATCGAAATTTCACAAGGAATTCAATGGCATACTATATTTCTGAGTTTGAGCAACGCAGAAAAAGGTCATTGTAAAACACAAGAATTTGAGCATTAATAAAGAGGTCTCTATTGGAAGCGAACCCGGAGACATAGCCCAAATTGGGTGAACTCCGTTATCAAACTTGTGTATGTGATTTTAATATTGTTGTTCTATTTCTGCTTAGTTATTTGCAAGTTGTTTATCATTAAAGTGTATTTGTATAGATAAGTATTTTACATGTAAATTGCAAACAGTCAAACAATCATTTTTATTTTGAAGATCAAGTAGATTTTATTATGTTTTAAAGATTAATAAGCATCTAAGGATTTTTCAGATCAAGTTGGTATCAGAGCAAGGTTTGACAAGTGTTTGCAAGTGAATGCTTACAAGGTCCAAATCCAAGCGAGGAGAAGGCAAACTTACAAGTTACAATCCAAATATTGGCTCAATAAGTTTTACTCATCGAAGAGAAATGACTTCGCCGATAAAATTGGGTCCTTACAACTCCGAAGATGATTTCTTTGAGGCTGTTAATTTAATGAAATCCATGGTGGAAGAAATGTACGAGGATTGAGAGAAAGCCAAGGAGGAAGGTGCATCAAAAAAATTTGAACCAATCAAAGAGGAAGGAGGTAATGAAGGTGGTCCTTCATAACCCTCTTCACCATCATCCTCATCATCGTCTTCTTCTGAGGGAAGTAAACATTCTTCACATAAAAAGAATCCCTCTAAGAAGTCTGATCATAATCTTCCTTTATTAAAGTTGGATGTCAAGTTTGAATTTTCTATCTATGATGGGGAATTGAATTTCAATAAATTGGACACTTGGATCAAGCAAATAGAGGTATATTGTAGGGTTCAAAATATTGTGGATGACACTGCAAAGATTCAAGTAGCTTCTCTTCAACTAAGTGGCACAACCTAATATGATGGGAGAGTAAGACGCAAGTTGATATTGTTTAAAAGGGTAAAGTAATCTCCTCTCGGGATAAATTCATTAAGGCTTTAAGAAAACAGTTATATTCATTAGCTTATACTCAAAGGGAGATTATAGAATGGTAGCATCTAAGACAAGGTAAAATCCAGAATATTCAATTCAAAAGGAAGGAATTATCCTTAGGAATTTTGTTGTATACTCACAAAACTCTTCTAAAGTATATTGGTGGCATGCATTCATATCTTCGACACACTATTTTAATGCTTAACCCAACTAATATTGATAAAGTATCGGTACAAGCTACTCATCTGGAGGCTAGTAAGGGGAAGCATGTGATTGAAGATAAGAAACCATACAAGCTCGACAAGAAATTGAAAGGAAAATGAAAGAGTAAGAAGTCATCTACAATAAATCAAGTTGAAGGAATACCTACATGTTCCCACTGTAAGAAAAAGGGACATGAGGAATCACTATGTTGGAAGTTGCATCCATAATTACAACCGAAGAAGTTCAAGGATAAAGGGAAGAAGAAGATTTTTTCATGAGCTCGACAGGATCTAGGATCAAATTCTAGAGATGAATCTAAGATCATGGCAATATGAATAAAAGATATATCCACTATCAACTATAATTCTTCAATTCAATCCTCCAAATTGGAGAGTGTTACTGATCAAAACAAAAGAAGCAAGCTTTTTCATGTGAGGATTATAGTCAAGCATATAAAGGTAGATACTTTATTTAATAGTGGATCTCAAGTTAACTTAATATCTAAAGAAATTGTTAAGAAGTTGGGTTTGAAGACTACACCTCATTAAAAAACCATATCTATTAGGATGGGTGTGTGAAGATGCTAAGTGACAAAACAATGTAAGATCAGATTTGCAATTACAGCTAAGTTCTTTGATGGGGTTGAGTTAGATGTTGTGCCTCTTGACATCTACGGCATTGTCTTGGGTAGTCCATATCTATTTGACATTAAAGCTATGTTCTACTATGAAGAGAATAAATACCATCTTTTCAAGGACGAGGTTGAATTTATTGTCATAGCTCATCGAATCAAAACTAATATTTATTTAGTGAGTATAGAGAAAATGAAAAGACTCGTGACCACAAGTAAATCTTTTGTTCTCATGATAGTGAAATAGAAAGAAGAATATATAACAGATGCTTTGTCAGGTTGTGATCCAAATCACAAACAAGAATTTGTTAAAATCATATCTAACTATGATTAGTTATTTCAGGAACCTACAGAGTTTCTTCCTAAGAGGTAGGTTTAACATGAAATTTATTTGCAAAAGGATGCTCCTCTTCCGAACATTGGAATGCATAGGTCATCAATGATCGAGAATGCATAAATTAAGAAGCAATTTTATTAGTTTCTCGTTAAAGGATTCATAATACCAAGCTCCTCTCTCTGTGGTTCTCCTATTGTATCAGTTCTGAAGAAAGATAGAATGTGGAGGAGGTTTATTGACTTCCAAGCTATGAACAAGATTACAGTAAAGAGCTGTTATCCTCTTCCCAAAATTGACGACTTATTGGATCACTTAAAGAATGTTGTTTATTTCACTAAGTTGGACTTGAGAAGTGGTTACCATCAGATCAGAATTGCAGAAGGTGACATATGGAAAACTGCTTTCAAGACAAAGAAAGGGTTATTTGAATGGTTAGTTATGCCATTTGGATTATTCAACGCACATGCGACATTTATGAGGGTATTGAATTATGTGTTCAGGCCTTACATAGATGATTTTTCCATTTTCTACTTAGATGGTACATTGATATTTAGTTGAATATGGGAAGATCATATAAAGCATGTCAAGACATTCTTTAAACTCTTGAAGAAGGAGAAGTTGTATATCAAAATGTCTAAATGTGAATTTGGAAAATATTCTCTGGTATATTTGGGTTACATTGTAGGGAATGACTAGCTAAAGTTAGATCCTGCAAAAGTAAAATGCATTGTGAAATGGCCCAAGCTACAATAGTCACAACATTTCAGGTGGATGGGTTTCTTACAACGGTTTCATTTGGTAATCAAGTATAATAAAGGTATTCATAATAAGGTTGTAGATATGTTGTCAAGACCAATGATTAATGCATCCACAATACTAAGGTATAATCTTTTAGCTCATGAAAGTTATACTAAACAATATGCTAAGGATGATGATTTTAAAGTTATATATATGAGGCATTAACTCATGGAAATCAACAGTCAGATTATTATATGTATGAAAAAAAAAATATATATTCTTGGAAAACTTTGTATACCCAGGGATGAAAGGGTAAATGTAAATAGAGAATCTCATACACCTCTCATTTCTGGTCATTTTTGGGTTGGTAAGACAATAGTACAATTGCAGAGATATTTCCATTAGCCTTGAATGAATGATTTAGTTTCCAAATATATAAAAGGGTGTGTTATGTGTGCTACCAGTAAGCCTAGCAATAGAAAGTTGGGATTATATGCACCATTACTAGTACCTTCTTAACCATGGGAAAGTATATCCATGGATTTGTAGGGGGTTTTCCAATGTTCAGGATAGGTCACGATTATTTACATGTTGTTGTGGATAGATTCAATAAGATGGGTATCTTAATGCCATGCAAGAAACAGGTCACAGCTGAACAAACAAAACATATGTTCTTTGCTAATGTATGGGTTCATTTTGGGTTGCCTAAATCTATTATATCATATCGAGAATCTCATTTTTTGATAAAGTTCTGGTCTCATTTATGGGAGCTAATGGACACTAAGCTAAAGAAGAGCACAAACTTTCATCCACAGGAAGATAGACAAACATAGGTGGTAAACAAAACATTGGTACATCTACTTTGAGGATACTGCAGCAAACATCCTAAGTTATGGTATGAAGAGTTTCCTTATTTACAACATGCCTATAATCATGCCATGCATTCTTCTACTCAAAAAACTCCTTTTAAAGTATGTTTGGGGTACTTTCCTAAATCACCTTTGGAATTTTCTTTTGGAGAAGTAAGTAAAGAAGATGGAAAGGATGATACAAACAAAGCTAAAAGGTTCATTTAGAAGATTCAGCATGTGCATCAAGAAGTACAAGAACAATTGGAGAAAATCCAAGCCAAATATAAGGCAAGGCATGAAAAACATTGGGTTGATCATCAATTCAAATTTGGTGATCAAGTATGGTTACATATTAGCAAAGATAGAATGAAAGGTGAAGGTAAAAAGCTAATACCAATATGATATGGTCCAGTCAAGATCTTGGAGAAGATAGGTACTAATGCCTTTCATTTAGATCTACCAGCCTACATGCAAATGTATTCAATGGTAAATGTTGAGAATTTGAAGCTTTATGAGCCTCCTATGATTATGGATGAAGATGAAAGTATTCAAGTTCCAACATTTGATGATTTTTCTCCAGAGTATTTAGACGAGCTACATGAAGATGTTGTTCTCAACAGAAGAATAGAGACTTCACGACGAGGTGATGTGGAATATCTTTGACTTGGTATTAAAGGGGTGAAACCAAGTAAAGCAAAGTGGATCGAGATTGGAAGGGTGAGGGATCTTTACCCTCACTTATTTTTTGAGTAATCAAAACTTTTGGTGGTCCAAAATACTTCCAATGGGTAGAATTATCCAGGAGGATATGGAACACTCACAAAGGTCCAGGAGGATCCAAAATGCTCACAAAGGTCCAGAAGGATTTAGAAATGCTCAAAATTAAATCATCCCAAATTCTCTTGAAAAATCCATCAATGCGTAGATCTCGGCAATATCTTTCCAACAACACAAAAATTGCCTCAAACGGAGTTTGTATGCAAAAGTTATGAATGGTCAAAGCTCAGGTCAAACTAGGGGAAAAATTAAAAAGTCAACATGTTCAAGGTGACATGTCTCACCACTACAAGGTTTACATGTCACATGAACGTACGATTATATTGTACATATAGGTGGATGAATCATGTGTTGACACATGGCAGACAATTAGTGATGTGGCATGTCCAGTTGGCAGGTGATGTGGTAATTTGTACAGCCCATGTGGACCAATTGTGTATTGACCAATGGTGAAGATAGACCAATGAGAGGTTTACATCTGGAAGCCTCCCATTAGTCATTAATGGTTAAGATTTTTTGAAATTTTATTGGATCTCGGAGGATCGAACCCGGGTCTCCTGCCAACCAAACCAATGGCCTAACCATCATACCATAGCATTGGTTCTTAACTATATATGGGCATGCATTTATTTAAATATGTTATGGTTCATAATTAGTGGAGGAAAGGGACAATGGCCTAGCCCTCGACCCATTGTAATTGGTCACATGCTATGTAATATAACCAATTCCCATATTCCACGGAAGTCGTAAACTATATGTCGCCATATATTAATATATGGTTATAATGATATGTCGTATATCGTTAACTAAAACACTATATATAGTGTGGATGATGAGGTTAGACCCTACAAACCACTATATCACATGCCAACAAATTAACCAACACACCAAAGGTGTGGGTTTTGTTATAAAAGCCATCAAATGAATCTTTAAGGTGAACCATGGAATCCGAAGGGTGGTTAAGGGGCATGCGCCCTATTTAATGGCATGCATATCGAGGAAGAGGACACTCGTAATTATAGAGTGTAATCTATAATTTCATGCCCAAGGTTAATTATACTTGGAGGCTGCACTGTAATGCATGCCACGAGGTTCCGGCATGGAATTTTATGAACTTTATACTCATTTTTATCGAAATTTCACAAGGATTTTGATGGCATACTCTATTTTTTAGTTTGAGAAACGAGGAAAAATGTCATTGTAAAACACAATCATTTGAGCATTAATAAAGAGGTCTCTATTGGAATCGGACCCAGTGACGTAGCCCAAATTGGGTGAACTCTGTTATCAAACTTGTGTATGTGATTTTAATATTATTGTTCTATTTTCGCTCAGTTATTTGCAAGTTGTTTATCATTAAAGTGTATTTGGATAGATAAGCATTTTACATGTAAATTGCAAACAGTCAAACGATCATTTTTATTTCGAACATCAAATAGATGTTATTGTGTTTTAAAGATTAATAAGCATCTAAGGATTTTTCGGATCATCACTTTTAAGACCTTCCTAGAAAAATCCTTCTTGATCTTATGGTATCTTTTCAAGAATCATAATTGTCCTCCTATAGGATAAGTGTGCAATTCTAGAAGGAACTTATGTTTGATTTGGGAATTCTTACATAAATATAGGCGATCATGATACCATAGAAACTCATTCTTTCATACAAAATTATCTAATCAACTAGGGTCCTCTTGTAGTTGTTGAATGATCTTGCATACCTCTTGATTTTGCTTCCATTATATCCTTTCTTCGTCCATCCAATCAGATTGTGAAATAGAAATAACACATAGTGAACTTTATGTTTCTTCTTTTTTCCTTGAAAGGGCATCTTCCACAACGTTATGTTTTCCTTTTTTGTATAAAATTTAAAAGTCATAACTTAGCATTTTTGTAGCCCATTTTTGTTGCTCTTCTGAAGATAATCGTTTCTCAAAGAAGTACTTCAAACTATCATGATTTGGTTTTACTTTGAAATGTCTTTCTATTAGGTAAGGGCGCCATTTCTAAACTTCATGTAGTATGGCCAACATTTATTTTTCATAAATGGGTTTGAATACGTTTGTTCCTTTAAGTTGGTTTCTTTCAAAGGAAAGGGGCCTTCCTTCTTGCATTAAAGTTGCACCAATTCCATAGCATGAGGCATCACACTCCACAATAAATGTTTTCGTAAAGTTAGGTGTGGCTAGGATGGGAGTTGTACACACATCCTCCTTAAGTTTTTTGAAATCTTTCGTTGCTTCTTTGGTCCAAGAAAATGCTTCATTCTTTAATAATGTTGTGAGAGGTGTTGCGATTTGACCATAGTTCTTGACAAACTTGTTGTAATAGCCTGTCAATCCTAAGAATCCTCTAATTTTCTTCAAAGTTTTGGGAATTGGCCATTTTCTCATAGCTTTAATTTTGTTAGGGTCTACTTTTACACCTTCATGAGATACAATATGACCCAAATATTCCACTTCTTAAACTCCAAAAGCACACTTGGAAGGATTTTCATAAAGTTATTTCTCTTCCAATAGTTGTAATACTTTGTCAACATGTTGTACATCCTCTTCCCAAGATTTGTTGTAGATTAGTATGTCATCAAAAAATACTAACACAAATTTTCTTAGGAAGGGATTGAAAATATAATTCATCAAGATTTGAAATGTTGAAGGTGCATTAGTAAGTCCAAATGGCATAACCAAAAAATCATAATGACCTTCATATGTTCTAAAAGTTGTTTTAGGAATGTCTTCCTGCCTCATTTTGATTTGATGATATCCCAAACGAAGATCCAACTTAGTAAATAATTTTGCTCCATGTAATTCATCTAATAATTCATCAATGACAGGAATAAGAAACTTATCTTTGATGGTCATTTTGTTGAGTTGTCTATAATATGGACACATACACCATGAACCGCCTTTTTTTGTAACCATGACCACTGGTGAAGAGAAAGAAGTTTGGCTAGGTTGAATGATGTCAGCCTCTAAGATTCCTTGAATCATATGCCCAATCTCACTCTTCTCTGCATATGGATACTTGTAAAGCCTAATGTTAGGTGGTACACTTCTTGGCTTCAAATGAAGAGCATGGTCATGATGTCAAGTAGGTGGAAGACCCTTATGCATTTCACCAAATACCTTGGAATGATTGTTGATAACTATTTGGAAAGGTATTGGAGTAGAAGATATAGATGTTTGAACATCTAGTGACCACAATTGTGCAATTATGCTTCGTTGTCCCTTTTTGAGTAATTTTGTCATGTTATTAGAGCTTATCACATTAGAGGGTTTCCCTTGGATACCTCTAAGCTCAATTTGCTTTCCATCTGAGGAAAATATCATGAAAAGATATTGAAAATTAAGGGCCATTGTTCCCAATGATTATAACCATTGGACCCCTAATACAACATCAACACCACCCATTTGGATGGAAATCATGGGACTATCCAAAAAATTCTCCCCCCATGTTGAGCTTAATACTATGGCACTTCCCAGAATAATTTATGGTACCTTGATTTGCAATCGTTACTTAAAACTCTGGTGTTGGATAATAAAGCAATTGAGATATTTTTATAATTTGTAATTGATGAAATTATGGGTACTATTACCATTT
>ML794146.1:234245-248521 GCA_009831015.1 Picea engelmannii
TTATGTGGGTTCAGACGAATACGATAGAAGCGACATCGAAGAAAAATTGCCCGCAAGTGACCAATGTGATCAGGTCGGTTGGATGAATGGGCGGGTAAATCATCGAGGTAAGGTTCCGCGATATGTTTGATGTCGTGGAAAGCATAGGACATGGCTCGCTGGAAAGTAGCGCCAACATTTTTAAGGCCAAAAGGTAGCTTTCGGTAGGCGAAATTTCCCCAAGGGCAGATGAAGGTTGTCTTATGTTGATCAACAGGTAAGATTTCAATCTGGTTATATCCAGAAAATCCATCCATGAAAGAGAAGATTACGCTTCCTGCGCAATTATCGATGATTTGATCGATAAAAGGCGTAGGGTAGTTGTCCTTGGGACAAGCTTTGTTGAGATCTCGATAATCTACGCAAACACGGATGGTCCCTTGTTTCTTGGCAACCGGAACGAGGTTGGAGACCCATTCCATCAAAGGGACGGGGTAGATGAAGCCAGATTTTAGAAGTTTTTCAACTTCTGCCTTTATAGCTGCCATTTTCTTGGGGTGAACCGGGTGAAGTTTCTGTCGAACCGGTTTTGCGTCAGGGTAAGTTTTGATTTCGTGTATGACAATTGAAGGGTCAATCCCTGGCATTTCCTCGTAGCTCCATGCGAAGACATCGCGGAATTCCTTGAACAAAGCAGTGTAAGAAACCACTTCGTCGGGCGTGCACTTAGCACCAATATTAATGTTTTCCACGACACCTTCTTTGACTGAAATGTCGATTGTGATTGTAGTAGAGATGTTACCCATGTTCCCCTCAGAGAAAGTATCTTGTGTGAGGATAGGAGGTTGTGGAGCATCGGTAACATCGGGGGGGAAGACAGATCGTATGTCTTGGATTTCTTCCAAAGGCGGAAGAAAAGAGGATCGATGGTGGTTGTCATCCCATGGCAGATCGTCAATGCTAAGCATTTCCATGATAGATTCGTCCGAAGGAAAAATTTGGGAAATGTAATCGACGGCGGATGATAGGGAATCTAACCACGAGGGCACCGAATAAGTATCGGGTGCCAATGAATGTGAAGTGTTTGAGGAGGGAGAGGAAGATTGAATGGCTACGTATGCGGCCTCGGTTGGGCTCAGTGGCATTGTGTCCCCGAGTGCATCGAATTCCAAAGGACTAGGCACAACCCAAGGGTCAGATGATTCCAAGGATTGATAAGGCATAGTCGAGATCATATTGACGGAGGAAATATGATGTGAGGTAGGTGGAAGTGGTGTAGGGAAGGTACCCATGAGGCTAGAATATTTCAATAATCCAACACCAATGCTTTCATACGTAACCGGGTGGTCTCCCAGAAAGGGAATGTTGTTGGTAGCAGGGATGCGGGCGTCGGGTGTGCAGAAATCGAGCTGATCGATGGTAACAATTTTGCCTTGATGGGGGAATTTTACACATCGAAACACCGACGACGTGACGGCGGTCATCGCATAGAACCAACTTCTTCCGAGTAATAGGTTGTAATCGAGGGGAGCATCAACCACCTCGACATCAACGGTAACAGTTTTTCCACCCAATTGAACGGCTAGGGATGGTAGTAATCCGTGAGGATGGAAACCTCGTCCATCGAAGGCGCGTAACATCGTAGGGGATTTTTTAAGGGCAGGTGATTTCAAACCTTTCCAACAGTCTAGAGACATGACATAGGTAGAGGCTCCCTCATCCAGGATAGTTCGATGAATTTGTTGATTGTGAACAACAACATCGATTTGGAAAGCTAGTTGGTGGGAGAGTCGTGGTTGATGATCGTCCAGATTAAATGTGATGTAGTTTGATGACTCGGGATCGAAAGTGCCAATGGCAGCTAAGAGTGTACTACGTTGATTGGGACAGTGTTGTAGAACTTCCAACGTGGACATGGCACACGGGGCTTGGGCCAAATCTTCTACAATATTGTAGTTTTGGGCAGCCCGTGAATTAGGATTGAAGGTGGATTTCCGGATGGTGCTCTTAGGAGGGCATAAGATGGAGTCAAAATAAGGTTTCTCAATCTGAAGTGGCCTGGATGGAGGGCTAACAGACAGAGGATTAACAGAGGATGGTAAAGGATCCGGCGAAGAACCATTAGCAGTCTTCGGCTTATCAGGTTTAACTGGCGTGTCGTATGTCGCAGAACGAGTGGTAAGATTAACCACGTTAAACATGTAAATGTGTGCGCTAGTCGAGGCCTCATCAGGGGGTTGGTTGGAACTGCCCCCCGGCGTGGGGGTTTGTGCAACCAAAGATTGTTGTTGTGGAAAAGGCTGAGTAAGCATAGCGGGTTGCGAATTTCCCTTGAAAAGTTTGGCCACTTCATCGCGATGTGGGCAATCTCGAGTGTAGTGATCGTCACCACAAATGAGACATGGGAATTTCGGTTTTCGTTGTGGTTGTTTTCCGGCAGCAGGGGTTTGTGGTTGGGTTTTGGGTTGTTCGTTGTTATTGTTCTTCTTTGTTTTGTTTCTCGCTTTCTTCTTGCCCCCAAGTTGTTGTGAAGGGGTTGATTGGACCGCATTCACATCAGAGACTTGAGTTTGAGGGGGGGTAGAAGAGGGTGCAGTCGAACTGGGGGCCGCCGTCGAAGCGGGCCGCTGAATCGTTCCAGTGGACTGGGTGGTAGATTGAGTTTTGACGGAGCCAATAACTCCATCCGCATGCGAAGTAGTCGATGGTTTGGATGGGTCGTTAGTGGCACAGGTAGCGTTCGGTATCAACTCATACAGAGTACCAGATTGTGAATAGACTAAGTCTAAGTACTGAGCTCTGGCGATGGCTTCTTCCTCGGTGACCACACCACCCATGGAAACATCACGAGCGATCTGGGGTAATAATGATTTCGTGAACCATTCCGCTAATAATTGGTCGGGGATGACCGCTTCAATTAGCCTTCGTCGTCGTCTCCATTCATGGATATGATCGGAGATGTGTATGGAAGTTGTCTGACAAAGAGAGGTTAATAGTTCAGTACCCGTCTCGTATCGAATGGGTAGTTGGAAATGTGTGAGGAAGGACATGGCGAGGGAGTTGAAATCGTGAAAAGATGCACGTGGTAATTCAATATACCATTTTGTTGCGGAACCCGTAAGTGTTCATTGGAAAAGACGCAAATGAATAGAGTCGTCCATGAGGGAGTTGGATGAACACCACAAATGGAAAGTCATTACGTGGTTGTTCGGGTCTTCTCCGGATTTTCCGTCAAATTTGGGGATATCGGAAGGAAGTTTTACTGGGATAGCTGGCCAAATCGAAGAATGATAAATGGGATCATTCGTTAACCGAGACAAGTCTGGCTGATCCAGAGTAGCCAGAAAAGGTAGTTGTCGGTTAACCTGTGGGTAATGTTGGTGTGGCATAGGTACACCAGTGGGGCCCATTACCGGGTTATGTGGATAATTATAACTAGTGGGCCCTCTCATATGAGGTTGGTTTTGACCAAGGTACGCAGGATTTGAGGTGTTTTGAGAAGCATGTGTGAGCGGAGGATAATCGGATGGGTTTTGAGGGTTATGGGTTGGATTGGGCATTTGTCCATGAGGGGGTTGTTGTGGAGTCTGAGTATTTTGTCCTTCCGGGAAATGCGGGTTTCCTGAAAAAGGAGCGTTCCACGGGTTAGGTGCGGCAGGCACATTTTGTCCCGTGGAGGCATGCGGATTTCCTTGGAAAGGGATGCTCCATGGATTGGGTGTGACGGACACATTTTGTCCTTGTGGTTGATGGTGGACTCCGACTTGAGGTTGCCCCCCAGCATGAGGGTGCCCCCCGAATGGAATTTGTCCTCCAGTGGGAGGATGCCCCCCAGCTTGAGGTAGAGTTCCCGGGATTTGAGAGCCAGACGTAAATGATTGACCAATGCCGCCGAGCGGATTAGGACCACCAAGACCGGTCCCTCTGGGTTGCTGGATAGGGATGGAACTTCCCGGTATAACTTGGGTAGTGGCCGTAGTGGTGCTGAAATCATTTAGTACCATGTACCCAAAAGGGAGTGTAGGTCTTGGTGTTACAGGTTTGCCTATCGCGGCTTGAGTGACCACCGGGTTGCCGGCGAGAATAGTCGGGATGTGAGGGACTATCATATATTGGGCCGTCTGGAGGGGAATAGTAGACCTTGGGCCAACAAACGGTACGTTCGGACCAACGGGTGGTGTGGCTATAAAAGTGGTGGCACCGGAAAAATGATTTGGGGGTACGGTGTAGGAGGGAGATGCGTCGACACCTTCTCCTGTTCCATAAAGATCTCACACCAAGCGTGGTGGACTCCGGACAACGTCTGCAGTCCAAAAAGGGTCATTGGCTAAAGGGTTTTGAGGAGACCCGGCCGAAATGTCAGAAGGGTTTATGACAACAAATTCTCCAATGGAATTTAGGTGGAGGATCTGTCGTTCGTATCCCTCCGGAATGCGGTAAGCTTCCGGAGACTTTGAGACAATCCGAAAATTCTCCAAAGGGATGGGAACTTCTTCCTGGGAAGTTGTAGTGTTTTGAACCTCGCTCTGTTGAGGAGATTCCTCCGTAGAATGAGGGGGTAAAGGGGTGTTTCTTTCCATATTTTCAGGAGGAAGTCCCTGTAGCCTCCGCGAACGGCATGGAGGGTCGATGTTGGCGGAAAAGAGTCGACGAAAGAAATCTATGGCCAACTAGCGAAAAGAAACAGCACACACTAAAAAAAAATCTAAGAATCACAACCAAGCAACAGGGCCTTCTTTTGATGACCGTACTAGTTGGTGATGAAATCCAACGTCACGTGATCAAGTCCAGAAGGGGTGTGGGTAGGGTGGAACAGTTACAATGGCGACCTGCTTAACAGACTTACGCCTTGGTGCAAGCTTCCACGCAGTAATTGTGGATTTACCCTCCAAGGAGCCCGAGTGAGTTTGACCAATGCCTGCTCCAGGTACAGTGAGACTTCCCATCACCGTCACCTTGCGTAAGACCCTAAAGATTATGGCTATTAAGGTTACCAATTCGCAGTCATCCCCTAGGTGGTAACAGTCGACAATCCGATCGGAACGTACAGGCAGGGTATCAAGCCCGAAATCAACTAGAAGGCTTCCATGCAGTAATTGTGGATTTACCTCAAAGTGACCCCCATAATACGATCTAACCACCACAATCAGTTAAACCACGGAGGGTTAGTCCCCGTAGCTTACCCGAATGCGACCTCGTGTGTAACCCCTGTGTGAGAGGGGGATCCCAGGCAGACTTATACGATAACTGGATTTGACTCTCCCTAACTCAGGATGCTAATGTTTGTTTTGGAAACTTTGGAGAGTTATGCTCACATCCTAATCCAAAGTACTACACCTATTCTACTGTTGGTGGAGGATCCTAGCAAAGAAAAAGTTCTAGATAATTTTTAATTAGCGTTGATTTTTATGGCTGTTCTTTACGCAAAAGGGGTGTATGGAAGTGAAACAGATGGAATTATGACTCAGACCCAAAGAATGCATCGAATACGATAAGCAGACATTTCCTTTCAATGAACATCTATCTAAGGGAGAGAGAGAGTTCTTTTCACTTAACAAACACGGATACGGGGTGTCCTCAAATGATTCTTCTTCTTAATCAAATCCTGATGTAATGCAAAAACTTCTAAATGCCTTCTAATATGCACAATCAATCATGGAGATGCTTTTTCATTGTTCATATATGAGTTAAACATCAATCCAACACAATGCTTGTCTTGCTAATTGTCTTTGTATGAATGGAAATCAAACTAGCACAAGCTAAAGTCATACAAACAATGCACCCTTTCGTTACAATCAAAATGAAAAGCGAAAGAAAAGAAACAATCAAATAGAAAACAAAATTCACACCCAAAAAGCAAAAGTTGAAGAACAAAGACCTTGACTGAAATCAAGGTAAAGAGGTCTGTAGGCCTTTGATGACCTTCACCAAGGTTTTTAATCAGCTGATGAGGAGAGAAAATCAATGCATGGGTTTTGAACTTCACTCAACAAGAAAAACTCAATGAAAATAGTGAAGAAGGCTACCAGATCCAACTAATGAGATGTTTATTCTTCAAAAGAGAGATGTCAAGGCTAAAAAGGAAGAAACACTGACTCACAAGGTTACTCGGCAGAGAAAACACAGAGGCAATATCCAAAAAAATGCAATTCTAGAAGATTTTTGAGCCAAAGAGGGTTGGCACTCTGTTGCCAAGGGAAAGGAGCGTTATAGTGCTCTGTGTAAAGCTATTAGGAGCGTTGGCGCTTTGTTAACACTAGGACAGGGGCGCCAGGGTCTGAAACTCCAAAAATTGTCAAAAAAAATCAAAAAATTGCAATCCAATTTCGACAATTGTGCTGAGTGTGATGGGGTAGGGAGCCAATCAGCTCATGAAACCAATCAAAAGAGGAGTGAACCAGGTCTGAAACAATCAAGGGATAGAACTAGGTCAATGAGGAGAAAAATCCAAACAAGAGGTTTCGATTTGAGGCTATCTCCCCAGTGGAGTCGCCAGTTTCTGTTGTAGGAAAATCTCCCTACGGACAGGTAGATTGCCTCTAAGAGCTTGACCTTAACCCTAGACAGAAAAATGCTTAACGTGGACACTGACTTCCTTTCAAATCTATCTAAACTAATACATGAGAAGGAAGGATAACAGAAGTACCTCTTTATTGACGTTTGTCCCTGCACGCTCCGAGTTGTGCTCCAATCCTTTGCTCCTCGCTGAGTTCTGCAGACAAACAAGATACGAATACCTCCTACTCTATTGATATTAGCTTGAAAATAGATCTATCAGTTAATGATAAGTTCATGTAACATCAGACACAAACTAGAAAGAAACAGGCCAAGCGTGTCATATTAATGAGAATAATGACAGCAGTACTTACAATCGTAGATGCGAATGCGACGGCTTCGTCAAGTCCTCTTCGTCTAACCCTTGCTCGACAGATCCACAACCTGGCTGACAGCAGCTTCACTGATCACTTCTCCTTTGGCTGACTGTGTGTTTCCTATGAGATCATAGGTTTCATGCTAGCAATTCTTCCCCCTTTCCACCATCATAGAGCTTGCTTATATAGGTTGAGAGGAGCTTAACCTCTTGAGTTATGTTTAGAACAAGTTAGGAACCTCCTCCTTAGATCAGGGATCTCCTGATGAAACCAATAATTCGAGTACAACTGCCTCCTAATTTCGAAATATTTTTTCCTTATTCTCCTCACCGGGCTAACAACTGACCGAGATTAGGGAGCGCTCCTCCAAAAGGGGCATCAGAGCGCTAGAACGCTCCCTGAGAAGCTTAAGGGGAGCGCCAGCGCTTCAAAAGTGAGTAGCGCTCCTTCAGAGGGGTGAGGAAGCGTTATAACGCTCCCAGAGGCCTTATAGGGGAGCGCCAGCGCTCCTAAGGCTGTTTCAGGGGAGCGTTCACCCTCAAAACTCTTGATTGAAAGCCCTGTTCAGGTGTTAAGAGTTATCTGACTCCAGTGAACCAGTTCTCCTTCTTCAAACCAAGTATATCAGATGTTTTAAGTGTCCCCTTAGTGTCGTCATTATGGCAATATGATTAAACAACGTTTGCGACACTAGTAACCAACTTGCGACACTTGCGAAAGTCGTAAGGAAGTTGCGACACTTACAACAATTGAGAGGAATATGCGACACTTATCCAGTTGAGTAATTTTGATATGTAACACAATGCATGACAAGATATCATTGGATTAATCTCTTCTAGATCTATCTCTTGTGATGGTTCCAATTCTTGATCTTCCTCCTCTTCACAATCAATGTAGAATAATTTATTCTCACTACATTTATGCCCTTTACTATGCTTGTTGTCACAATTGAAACATAGTCCATTTTTTCTTCTTTCATCCATTTTTTTAGGAGTCAAACTTGTTGATTTAGGATAGGGAACATGGTGCTCTCTATAGTTTTAGTGGCCACCATTCTGGTAACCATATTTTTTTTCTAGTTTCCTTGCCATACTGAAAGCTTTCTCTATGGATTTAGTTTCAAAGAGACACACCTCATGTTGAATATTCTCCTTTAAAGTTCCCATAAAGAGATCTAAAAAATTATCCTCAGGAATGTTCTTTACCCTAATACCGAGCTTTTGGAATTGTTTAATGTGCTCTGTAATTAGACCTTTTTGTTGAATATTTATCAATTGACTAAAGAATGTATTGCTCTTAATATCCTCATAATGTGATATGAATTCATCCGTAAAAATTGACCAAGAGATAATAAAATTATTTTTTCTTTCACAAATCCATTGATACCACACAAATTGATCATTTTCTAAATACAAGGATGCAACATGTACCTTTTGTAGTCTTCGTGTTTGGTGTATATCAAAGAATTGTTCCATCTGGCATATCCATGTTATATGATTTTTACCATCAAAATTCCTCATATCGACCTTTGGAATGAAATGGTTCCTTGGTACTATACTAAAATCTTGTTGAGGTGGATCTTGAAGTAATGAATCATCATGACCTTGAGATTCAATATTTTTTCTCTCCAAATGTGATAAAATACTCCCCATATGTGATCGAGTCTTGACTCCATTGTTCTCTTTATTTTCATGAATTCCTTGTATTTTGATATCTCCTTTATGGATTCTCTCATCTAGAGCATGAAAGATCATGAAAGAAATGGAATTTTGCAATTCCTTCACAGATTTTTGTTTTTCTTCTTTATTTTCATCCATCTTATTTTTCATGTCATACATCTTCTTATCCATCTTATTTTCCATTTCATCCATATTTTTATCCATATTATGTTCCATTTGTTCCATATTTCTTTTCATCTCTTCCATATTTTCAATGATCTTTTTTTCCATTTGTTCGATATTTTTAGTGATTTTCTTTTCCGTCTAGTGATAAATCTCTTGGATTTCATCTTGAGTCATAATTGAGTTCTCTAGAGGTTTAGTGGGTTGAGTAAATTTTGGAGGAGGACTTGTGAGAAAATATTAATTCTCTTCTTTTTCCTATTTATCACAAATTTTGAATCACCAAAAACAAATCTTTCAATAGAAATGTATGCCAATTGTAAGTTGCATGCCTTTCAAACCCTTAATTTGGAGTTTGTCCTCCTAGGCGACCTTCCTTCTGATATAGTTTTGAAATTTCGACCCTTCTGAGTATGAAATTTCATTAAAAAGGGGGAGATGTGATGGCATGGTTATATAACCAAAATAAGATTGAATATTTAATATAATTAAGGAGTCATAAGAGTAAACTTTTAAGATCGAATTTGCAAAATATTTTCAAAATAATTGAAAAAATTATAAGAAAAGAAAAAACTACCTTTTAATTTTACCAACTTGTTTTTGTATAAGCTAATATATCATCTAGAATCCACTTTCTCTAACCAAATGGAATTATTTTTTCCATCTTGAAATCTTGTAGTACTACAAATGATGTGTGTAGAGAATATTGTTGTAATTTGAATTGATGAAATCTGCAATAAAATGAGAATCTGGTAGCAAGTTGAGAACTAGATCCAAATATGCAAATGATTTTACAGAGTCTCAAGAATAGATATTTGATATTTAATTGAATCATATAGAAATCATTATAGAGTCATGTATCAATCACTATAGAACATGTAGGAAGAACATTGAATCATGTAGCAATTTATGTAATGGTTCCTATATCCAAAACAATTTCCTTGAATAGAAGTAAATCTTGTAGCTAGATAGACTCTGTAGTAGATTGATTGTAGAGAAAAACTTATAAAATTCTTAGCAACCTAAAATACTTGGAATAGGGTACAATATTTTAGAAATCATCGTCTTTTTATTTTTATTTTTTTTATTAATATTGTTTTAAACCTTGCCTATCAGCGAGATGGGTTTTAGATAGGGTTTGTCCAACTACACCTCAATGAAGTTTTCACAGGTGTATTTATTTATTTATTAGTATTATTTTTCATTGCAATCATAAAGAAAATCAGGATGAGGTGGATATAGGAGGCATAGCCACCTTACTTACAACCTCCAATTATGCTTACTTGATCAAGTATTGGAAAAATTCTTCTTTAAACATTGGCTTCTGATATAATATCAATCAATGGACATTATCCATGACTGAGGTTATTTCAACATCAATAGTACGTAACTTCATGGAGCCATCTTCAAAAATAGTGTCTACTTTGTATGGAACCAACCAATGAGTAGAAAATTTTCCCTTAAAATCCTTAAACTTAGAATCAAATAGAAGAGCCCAATCACCTACTTTAAATTGCTTCTTTTTTATGAATATTGCATGCCACATAGCCCTATTTTTTTGAATGAGAGAGGTTTGTTGGGTGGAATCTTCGTAAATTTCATCAATTTCATTAATCTACTCCAAATGATGCTTTTGATCTTTCGAAATATTCATTCCTACCAACATTGCAATCCTTAATGTTCTAATTTGAAATTCAATAGGTAGGACTACATGCTTACCATATACAAGTTCATGAGTGAACCCATTAATGTGTCTTCATGGTGTTCAGTATGCCAAAGAGCTTGTGGAAGTATATTATCCCATTATTTGTGGTGAATCTACATGGTTTTGATCGAAATACATTCCAAAAATTTGTTGGTGAATTCTACTTTCCCATTGGCTTATAGATGATATGGAGAGGATATTTTGTGTCTAATATGATACTGTTGAGTGATCGATTGGATGAGATTTGAAGTAAACTATGTTCCTTGATCTGTAATAATCTCTTGAGGTACATCAAAGAAAACAAATATCTCTTCATACTAGAAATCAACAATTTCTTGCTCGGTTTCCCTTGGAAGAGATTTGGCTTCAACCCATTTGGTGACATAATCTGTACCTACCAAAATATATACCTTTTTTTTATGGTTGATTAATGGGTCCCACAAAATATAAAGCCTGTTTTTCAAAAAGCTCTATTAATATTTGTGTTTGTAAAGACATCTCATCTAGTTGTACTAGTCTTCCCATTCTCTGACACCTATCACAACTTCTAACATATTTATTGGCATCCCTAAAAAGGATAGGTCGATAATATCCCACATGAAGGACTTTGTTAGCAATGATTTTATGAGGAAAATACCCTCCACATGGCTCATCATAATATTTTTTCAAGATTTCATAGACTTCATATTCCCGAACACATTGTCAGATGACTAAATCAGGTCATGTGCAAAATAGGACGCCTTGAATCCAAGAGTATGTGGTACTTAGTCTAACAATTATTTTCTTTTGCTTTGGTGAGAGATGTTGTGGCAGTTTTCATGTAGCCAAATAGTTATCAATATCTACAAACCAAGGTGTGTTAGTCGATATTGCAAATAAATGCCCATCAAGAAAAATATCTTCTATAGGAATAGCTTCACCTTCATTAGTAATTCTAGAAAGAAAATTTGCAACTACATTCTCTTTTTCGAGTTTATATAAGATGGTGATATTAAATTATTGTAGCAATAACAACCATCTGGTTACTCTACCATTTGTAATAGGTTTTTTCATAAGATATTGAATAGTAGAGTGATCAATATGAATGAATACATTGTAACCAGTATTGTAATGTCAAAATTTATTATTGGCATGAACAACATCAAGAAACTCTTTTGATGTTACTATATAATTCATCTCAATAGGAGTCAAGTTCTTGCTAATAAAATAAATGGCATAGGGTTGGTAATCTTCCTTTTGTCCCAATACTACTCCAATAGATGCATCTGAAGCATCAATTCATATGTGAAATGGTAGGGACCAATTTGTCCCTCATAATATTGGGGCTACATAAAGTTTATCTTTAAGATCTTCAAAACCATTTTGGCATTGATCAATCCAAAAAAAATCATTGTCTTTTGTTAGCAATATAAACAAGGGTGATGCATTTTTTTGTAAATTTTTCAATAAAACGTTGATAATAACCTACGTGTCCTAAGAAACTTCATACATCTTTCTAATCATTTGGAATAGGGAGATTAGAAATTACCTCTATTTTCGTTGGATCAAATTTAATTCCCATGGAAGATATATGATTTTCAAGATCAATTCCTTTAGTTAGTAACATATGACATTTTTCATTGTTAAGTGAAAGATTTGTTTCTTGACATCTAATTAAAACTTTTTCAAGATTTTCCATAGATTCTTCAAATGAATTTCCATAAAAAATAAAATTGTCCATGTAAATCTCATCACATTCATGAATTAAGTCAAAGAAAATATCTAAGATGACTCTTTGGAATGTAGCAGGGGTATTGCATAAACCAAAAGGTAATACTTCGTAAGCCTATGTTTCCCATGGGTAAATGAATGTAGTGTTATCTTGATCATTAGGAGTAATTTTTATTTGATTACAACCATTAAATCCATCAAAAAAAAGAAAAAGTTGTTACCTACTAAAGTATCTAAAACTTGATCAATGAATGGAAGAGATAAATGTTGTTTTAAAGTGGCTTTGTTTGATTCATGATAATCAATACAAACACACCACTTATCATTTTTCTTAGGAACTATTACTAAAGGTGAAACCCACTAACTATTCAAAATAGTATAGATGAAATTCAAATTAAGTAATCTTTGTAGCTCTTCTTTCATTATTTCTTTCATATCTAAATTCACATGTCTCTAGGGTTGTCTAGTAGGTCAAGAATCATCATGAAAATAATATGATGTGTGGAAGTATTTGGATGAATCACTCTCATGTCAGTTTATTCCCATGCAAATGCACCATAATTTTTTTTGTAGTAGTTTAGTTAATTGATTCTTTTGAGATTCCTCACGTTTAGAATTAATGTTTAATGTTTTCCCTTGATTGACCTCAACAGGTATACTACAATATTTTAACATAACATATAAAGAAGACATAGAATCAAATAGTGATCATTAACGTATTGATCGTGCAATTTTCTTTAAAATGTACATCCAAGATATGATCAAAGGAGTACCCCCCAAGCTATTGAATGAGATAATGATGAGTTATAAATTTATTCATCATATGATCTTCAACTTCCTCTTTAAGAGTCATATCTTGGTCAAGTTTTAATATTGGCTATAGAAATTCATCATCGGTACTTTCATTATCAATCCATGGAGATATTTATGAATTTGTTGAAGGTTTTGTTGGTGGGTACAAAGTAATATTTTTAATAGAATCCCCATGTGAAGTTGTCATGTCCCATGATCTACAACTAATGAATGCATCAATAGTATCCAACCATAGTCTTCCTATAATTAATGGGTTGCCACCAAGATTAGATTTTTTCTGTAAAACCATAAAATCTATAGGATATTCCCATGAATCCAAGGAAACAATTATATATTCTAATACTCCTTCGGGTTTAATACTAGATCTATCAGCTAATTGTAATATTGTAGGAGTTTGAAAAAGATTAAATAAATTAAGTTTTTCCATGGTTTCTTTAGTCATTACATTAATTGCAACTCCTAAGTCAATTAAAGTATTTGCAATAAAGATTGTTGATATGAATATTGGCAATAGGACTTATGGGATCAACATATTGTCATAAAAAAAATCCTAACATCAAATCAGTTAATTTACCAATGAATTGAACAGTTTGAGGATCATTTTTCTTTCTTCCAAATTTTATTAAACATAATTCCCTAACTACTTAAGCATAAATTAGAACATCTTTAATAGCTTGAAATAAAGGAATTTTAACACAAACATTCTTCAATATCCCTGAAAAATCAAATTCAAGTTGAATTATAGGTTTGTTCAATTTTAACCTATTTGGATAGGGAGGAGAATTGGATGATTATAGATGATCTACTATTTCTAGGGAAGGAGTTTGTATTATTGGAGTAGCACTATCATTACTCTTTGAATGATTAGAAGTTTCCTCGTCATTTTTTTCTTCAAAAATGATTGGAGAAGTTTTATTGACTACTTTCCCTGATCTTAAATGAATATCTTGTAAATCAACAGGGGAAATTAAATATGATGGAAAAGTTTGTAACTTAATATTGTAAGTGGGCCAAGCTACTTTATTATTTGGGTTAGGAATGGGTTGGACATGTACTTGAGTTGGCCTCTAAGGAGGTTGATTAGATAGTAATTGCAATTGTTGTTGTTGGGCTTGTGGAGGATATTATGGATATTGTGGATATTGTGGATATTGTTGTAAATAGTAGATAAGAGAAGACATGTTTCCATAATTAATCCCTCGCTACCCTTGTTTCCAAGGTTGATTTTGAACTTGTTGAGGATCCCAAGCTTGTCAAGGCATGGGTGGAAACCAATTTTGAGGAAGATATTATTGATTAGAAAATATGAAGCATAGTGTTGCGAAGGATCTTGAATCATACCTATTGAATAAGGTT
>ML794147.1:33124-56152 GCA_009831015.1 Picea engelmannii
TATATACCAAGGAGACATTTTCATTTTGAATCATCTTGTACTTGAACATTTAAGTGGGGTAAAAGGAGGTTGCCCCCTCGAAGAGGCTTATTATCTGAAATTATCCCTTTTTCAAGGCATTGAGTACTTTTCCTGAGGTTTTTATAGGCTATATTGATGTTTGGTTCTTAACAATATTGCAGCAACATCATGTTGTACACAGGTTCTTTGTATGAAATAAAATATGACAGATATACAGGTTGAGTATGATGATCCCACTCCAATATATTTTGATAATACAAGCGCCATCAGTATCTTGAAGAACCCGGTGATGCACTCCAAGACGAATCACATTCCAATAAATTATCACTTTCTATGGGAGCAGGTTGCAGAAAAGAACATCAGAGTTGAGTATGTGGGCAAAAAAGAACAAGTGGCAAACATCTTCACAAAACCATTTCCATGGGAATCCTTTGAATATCTTCACCAGAGAATTGGAGTTATTTCTACTCCAAAACGAATTCTTTTTTAATGCATATCTTATATGTCTTAGATTTACACGAGGAAACACCATAAGAGGACAATTCAGTCAGGGGGAGCAACACGGATGGAAAGATAACTTTTCCATTGATGACAAAGGGGGAGATATTTATCACATGCAAAGGATAGAGGCAGAGGATAGAGGCATGGTTCCAGGGGGAGCATGAGTGATATGATTTCAGTATTGCATCAGAGTGTTTCCATCAATGCCAAAGGGGGAGATTGTTGATTAAGTTTGGTTGTCATTGATGTCAACCCTTGAAGAAATCCCCATAGCACAAAGTTTGGGTAATGGACCCAAGATTGCTTGATGTAAAGATAACTCGTTATTGTCTTTTCATTGTTGATAATAAGTAGAAATGGATGAACTCCAAAGTGGTCTCCTTATGGTGAAAGCCCTCATGGGAAGACGCTTTGCGGATTGAATTATCCTAGAAGTATGGTTAGAGAACCCATTATTATTTTTGGAATAATGATATGAACTCTAGTGAATTTGTTAGTGAAACTATCCTATATGGATATTTCTTGTCATTCCATTTCCCGTGGTATGTGGAACGTCACATAATTCCTAACGGTTAGAGAGTTATGGCCATGAGAAGTTGGAGAACCTAGGTTTGGGTAATGGACCCAAGTTTGTTTGATGAATAAAGGTATGAGTTTTGATATATTTTCAGGTAATACTATTGTATATGGATAGTACATGTCATTCTATTTCTTTATGTGGAACGTCACATAACTCCTCACGGTTTGATAGTTATGGCCTTACGATGTTGGACGACCCGCATATGTCATCTAGAAGCCCCAAAAGGTCAAAGTAGTCAAAGTGGTTTAAGAGATTTTAAAAGGTAAATAATAAAGTGCAATGATGAGTGTACTATAAATCAAAGTGAATACAAAATAAATTAATTCAATAATAAATTTAATGGAGAAATTAGAAGTGGGTTAACCCTAAAATAAGGAAAGTGGGTAAAGTGACCTAGAAGATGTTTTTAAGGAAGCTACTTGGAGAGTATAAATAAGAGGTAAGGATATATCATTTGAGACACACTTGAGCATATTGAATACCTATAGGTGTATGAGGTAACCAAAGGATATCTAAGATGAATTTCTGAGGAAAGTGAAGAAAAGAAGGCTGGAATTCAAGGAAGGATAAATTCTTTTGATGATGCTTTCTAAGATCCAAATTTAGTAATACCAAATGTGTTGGTTAGAGTATGGTTTGTAGTATGATGTGCAACAGTTTCAAATCAATTCAACAAATATTTCATGTAGGGCATGCTCTACAAGGTCGCTCTCTAGAAAAATCCAAAATTCAACAAGGTGTGTCATTTTTTCCATCACTCCTTTTCTGAGAGGTTCCAAGTAGTGACACCTTGAGGAATTGCATAAAAAACACTGAAGAACATTGTGTAGCAGTTTCAAATCTTTATTCATTATAGGTATGTGCTCATATACACCAACTCTATTACAGAGTTACAAATCATATTTGGATGACGAAATTGATGAGGGATTTTGGTTGAGGTACAAGTTGGGTACATGGTTGAGACAAGTAGTTGATGAGTTGGCACATACATGAGGTGTATAGTTGATGATGTTGGTAAATATTGATGAGTACTTGACACATGATTGGTACATACTTGGTACATGGTTGGTTTCACTTGTTTATGGTACATGTTGATTACAGATTGTTTGGTACAGGTTGGTGCATGGTTGATGCACTTGTTTATGGTACAAGTTGATTACAAGTTGAGGTACATGTTGATGCATGGTTGATGCATGGTTCAGATTTATTGGTACATGTTTACAGTCGTATATCTCATAGTGATAGTGTGGTAGTGGTTACATCATTCTACTTCTACTTCAGGGTGGTTGGACAGGGCAAGGACAAGTAGTTGTAGCCACCTTCTGGTTGTAGCTGGAGAACATAGGGGGTTATAGGCTCCTTCTGGTTGTAGCCAAAGAATTGGGGAGTTGGATCTTCCCTTAAGCTATAGCCTAAGAAACTAGGGGGTTGGAGCCTCCTTCCAGTTGCAACTAGAAAATAAAGGAAGTCGGTGCTTCCAATGAATGCAATTCTTCAAGACATATAAGATAAAGCATTCTGTGGTTTTCTCCCAATTTGGGTTTCCATGTAAAACACTGGTGTACTGTGTATGTGTGTGATTGTTTATTTCTTATTGCTCATTATTGGATAATAATTCTATATTGATATAACACTTGGATTATTTGGATAAAAATGATTATAATTACGCTATTACTGATTCACCCCCCTCTCAGTAATCCAACAATATATCTTGTTGTAAATATGTACCAATAAACCTGAGCGATGCATCAACCATGCATCAACCTGTAACTCAACCTGTAATCAACTTGTACCATAAACAAGTGCATCAACCATGCACCAACCTGTACCAAACAATCTGTAATCAACCTGTGCCATAAACAAGTGCAACCAACCATGTACCAAATATGTACCAATAATGTGCCAAGTGATAATCAACTATGACTCATCAATATGTATTGTTAAGAAGCAAATATCAATATAGCATAGAAAAACTTCAGAATAAGTACTCAATGCCTTGAAAAAGAGATAAATTCAGATAATAAGCCTCTTCGAGGGGGAAACCTCCTTATGCCCACATAAATGTACAATTACAAGATGATTCAAAATTAAAATGTCTCCTTGGTGTATATAGGAGACTAGGAGGTATAATTACAACTAATGGCCTAAAGACGACATAAATAAAATAACATTACTAATATAATATGCCCCAATTAAGGGGTAATGAGCCACCATTTAGGGATTAACATGCCCCTCCCCTTGATACAAGTGTTGTCTACAACGCTTGAGTAACTCTGGATGCTTCTGTAAAAAAGACTCATCTTCCCAAGTGGAATCTTCAGATGGTAGTTTCCTCCATTTAATGAGATACTCTTAGATGGATCTATTCCTTTGTTGGAAAATTCTTCTATCAGTGATGGCTTCAGGCTCCAATATGATTTTTCCTTCCTCATAAAGTTCTGGCAATATAGTTTGAACTGGGATCTTGTCACCTATAACCTTCTTTAAGCATGAAACATGGAAAACTGGGTGTACTCGTGAAGATGCAGGAACTCTAATTTGTATGCCATAGTACCAATCTTTTGCAACACCTTATAAGGGCCATAGTACTTTGGTGATAATTTATTATCCTTCTTGGCTTTCTTGAGGGACATCTGTTTGTATGGTTGTAGTCTTAAAAACAACCAATCCCCTACTTCAAAACCTCTTTCACTACGATGTTGATATGCTTGTTGTTTCATACGATTATGTGCCATGGTTAGGTTGTCCTTTAATATTTGGAGAACTTGTTATTGATGCTCGATGTGATCTTCCACTGCTTGAACCTTAGATTTTTCTTTTAGAGAAGAAGTGATGGAAGGAGGGTGGTATCCATATAGTGCCATAAAAGGGGTCATTTTTGTTGCAGTATGAAAGGAAGTGTTATACCACCATTTTGCCAAGGGTAACCATTTGAACCATTGTGTTTGTTTATCAGAGAAAAAGCAATGAAGGTAGCCTTCCATACATTTGTTCACTATCTCAGTTTGTCCATCAGAATGAGGATGATAAGATGAGCTATGAGCCAATTGAGTACCCAAACAAGAAAATAATTCTGTCCAAAAATGTCCAGTGAAGATGGGATCTTTGTCACTTAAAATAATCTTTGGGCTGCCATGTAGCTTTTGAACTGTCTCCATGAATGCGATGACAATTGTAATAGATTTGAAGGGATGCGAGAGTGCACAAAAGTGTGTGTACTTGGTAAGTCTATCAACAATCACCATGATGACACTCTTTCCTTCAGACTTCGGTAACCCTGTGATGAAATCCATGGAAACCTCTTCCCAGCGCTAACTTGGGATGGCTAATGGTTGTAAAAGATCTGGGGTCTTAATTGTTTCCACCTTATTTTGTTGGCAAACCAAACATTCTTCCACAAACCTTTGAACATCATTTTTAAGGCCATCCCAAAAAAATTCATTCTTGACCCTATGGTAGGTTTTTAAAAATACCGAATGCCCTCCTACTAGAGAGGTGTGCAATTCCAATAGTACCTTTTGTTTGAGTTGGGATTTCTTACATAAATATAAGTGATCTTTGTACCATAGTGAATCTTTTTTCCATGTAAATGTATCTGATTTACTAGAATGTTGTTGCAGCCTTTGAATGAGAGTCCACACTTTTTCATAATTATTCCATTCATCCCTTGCTTCTATTATCCAATCGGGTTGAATGATCGAGATAGCACAGAGAAAGGCCTCAACATCTTCATCCTTCCTTGAGAGTGCATTTTCCACAACATTTTGTTTCCCTTTTTTATAGACGATTTCAAAATCATAACCCAATATCTTGGTTGTTAAGCCCTAATATTGGCTCATTAACCCTTAATTGGGGCATATTAGATTAGTAATGTTATTTTATTTATGTCGGCTTTAGGCCATTAGTTGTAATTATACATCCTAGTCTCCTATATATACCAAGGAAACATTTTCATTTTGAATCATCTTGTACTTGAACATTTAAGTGGGGTAAAAGGAGATTTCCCCCTCAAAGAGGCTTATTATCTAAAATTATCTCTTTTTCAAGGCGTTGATTACTTTTCCTAAGGTTTTTCTATGCTATATTGATGTTTGGTTCTTAACATATGGTATCAGAGCTCAAGGTCTTGGGGTTTCGCTACTACATCTGAGACACCGTGGAATTTTCGCTATAACTTTTTTTCTACAATGTTTCAGAAGGAACGGCTTAGAGAATATTTATTAGAAAGATCAAGGTACGTTGGGTTCAAAATTCAGCTCCTGAGGCCTTATACTTTCAGAGATAAAGCCTGTACAAGATAGGGTTCTGGAATCATCCTGAAATGAGTCATTGCGGAATTTTCGCTATAAACAATTTTCTGTAATGTTTCAGACCCTAAAATCTAGAGGAAATTTACAGAAATTAGTAAGGTATCTGTGGTAAAATTTTTAGCATCTGGGTCATCTTAAATTTGTAGATACACCTTGTGTAATATAGGGTATCTGACAAGTCCTACTGACTAGTCTCAAGAAGGTGTTCCAGGTAAAACAATCATAACTTCTTTCTAGAGTATCCAAATTGAGTGGGACTGGTTTCATTGGATCGTGAACAGTCTGTAGTATTTTGGGTGCGATTTTTAGAATTTGATATCAATTATTTTGTGCGAGGCATGCTATACAATTGAGATCTCCTGGAAAGGCCAAAAATCGGCAAGTTGTGAGGAAGTTATAGTAAATTCCACTTGGCACATCCAATTTTGATCAGACTTGTGGCATTGTAGAGAAGAAATATCAGAGAACTACCTAAAATAAAGTTTCATACCCAGAAGGGCCGAAACTTGGGAGATAGAAAAGAATAAATATTGTCTAGCAGAACTGCCTCAAAATCAAGATTCAAAAGTGATACTTGGACAACATGCCACCGAAAAAGGGACCTTCTACACCAAATAAGCCTCCATAAAATCCTAATTGGACTCTTGATGAAGGTGAAGAAATGTGTAGGGACATAAATGAACTACAAAAGAAGATGGATTCAATGGAAGCTAAGTTGATGGATTCAATAGAAGCTAAGTTGGATACTAAGATAGATGGTTTAAAAGGGGAGATCATGGAAGTATTGAAAAATTTCGTAACAGAGAAGACACCTGTAAGTGAAAATGCATCCCATGAAATTCATGATGAGGACACAAGGAAGGTGAATCAGGAATGGAGAAACTCCAACTTTGGTTTGAAGACCAGTGTCGTTCCTAAGATTGATATGAGGAAGTTTGATGGCAAGGACCCAATCACATGGATACTTCAGATGGAGCAATTCTTTGATCTCCATAATGTGCCACATACACAAAAGGTACGAATTGCTTCTTTATATTTAGAACCTAATCAATTTGTATGGTATCGATGGCTTTGTTCTCGCAAATCACTTGTCACTTGGAAAATTTTCACGGAATAAATGATAGCACACTATGAGGATACAAGGAGCAATACCTTCTTTAGCACTTTGATAAATCTCAAGCAAAAGGGTTCAGTTACCGAGCTGTTGACAGGCGAAATTGAACACTCGCCAACTGGAAGAGTGGATGCAGTTCAGGGTTGTCTAAATAACCCAAGCCATTTGGGATGACCCATCCTTACAGGTTTAGTTGCTCCGTTAGCCAATCTAAGTCCTAGGAAAACAAAAAAAAACTACACTAAGGAACTAATTTAAATGAAAACAATAATTAAAGCAAACTAAATAATAAATCTAAAATACATATATACAATCTACTACCTAAATTATACAACTATAATTCTATAAAATTAAATGTTCAATTACCAACATAATCAGATCCAATTACAAATATATAATATTTACAGATTACAGATTTAAATGAAAACCTGCAAAAGTCGTTTGTAATCTGGCCTAAGACAGTGAAACTATTGTTTTTTGATTTTTATAATTTTATGAGAAAGAAATTAAATAAAAACTATCTAAGCTAAGAAACTAAAATAATAATTCTAACTATGAGTCTAAACTATATATATATCTAACTAAACTACTTAAATAACACTAATAAATTAACTATCAAATAACAAATAACAAACTGACCTGAAGTAACGCTCCAGGCTTGTCCTGTATGCAGTAGTTGATTCAGTTGTTTGGTGGGAGGAAACCCACACCAGATTCTCCACAAGCTTCTTGTAAACTAGAAGCAGTTGTTCTCTTGAAATATAAACGACAGGACAAACAAGACATAAAAAATTACAGCAATTTTATGATTTACAAACCATCACAATTAGATAAATCTATGTGCAACAATTTGTGCGTAACAATTCACTTAATGAAAAAGATAAACCTGTGTTCATTAAATTGAAATAAAGTGATTGTTGTATTTTTTTTTTAAATAGGAGAGATCAGATATGGATAACACATTAACCAAGTCACATCAACCTGCAATAAATTACGATAGCTAAAGTAGTCTATAATCAATTGCAAATTGATATGCAGAAAACTTGAGACAGAAGTTTGATATATTGAAAGCGAAAGTTGTTACAAGACATCAACTTTAATCTCAGTCTGAATCATAAATCCATAGTCTGGTTCTCCCAACAATGATGATGATGGGTCTCTTACAAAAAATAACAAGTATTTAAAGACTTCCCACAAGGTAAAACATCCCTGTGGGAATTATCAAAACAGTTTACAAAAAATCTGGGGATAATATCCCTAGTCTCTATTTCTGACTCAAGCTAACAACTACATCACAAAAGTATCTCCTAAACTTTTACAACATGCCCAATTGATTATTGTAATTCGTATGCACCTGAAAGAGGACAAGAATAGACAATATTAGAGGATATTTTATTGATAAAATTGACAAAAATCTAATTTTTAAGACTAGCTACAGAATCTTGCGATTCTGTAGCCAGTCTAATTTGAGCACAGAATCATCTTAAAATCAATCCAGAACTTTAAATAATTATATTCAAACCATTAAACAAATATTTAATTGCTAATTGGAAATCAAATGAATTATTCAAATCAAAAATTCTATGCTAATTTGAGAGCAAATGAAATCGTGGTCAATCGGATGGTAACAAAAATACATGCACTCTGTTCATCATTTGTTATCACCAATTCGGGGTAAATAGAATCGCTTAGATAATTAGAAAGCAATAAAATCATTTTCATGAACCAATTCCAATCGACACAAACTGTAACCGGTTAAACAAATCATTCATGCAATAGTTCATGTCGCCTCAGCCATTAACAAAATCACTTTCGAATAAAAAACGAAACTAACAATATCATAATTTTTTCTTAATGTAAAACTGATAGAACTACCTCGAATCAATTTTTAATGCATATGCAAATGATCATTGCTAATTGAGGGAACACAGTATCGTTTCAGGTTCAACCAAAAGAAATGAATCAAACCAATTTGGGACCGACATAATCGTTATGCAAAATCGTATCAATCAACACAGCTACATGATTTTTAGCAAATAGATCTTTTGCACAGGTCGAATGTAATCAAAATCCAAACGAGAATATTGATTGAATACAAAATAGATTCATTCCTAGTAAATCGCGGTCAACAAGATTGTTTAGAAACAAACAAAACTAATCGAAATCAAAACCAATTGACTATCCTAAATCAGACTAACAAAATTGTTTCAAAAGCAAGCCAAATAGAATAAAAAACAAATCAATTTCTTATACTAAGCTGGGCACAATAGAATCCCATAACCTAAATCATAGTTGTGTCCAAATTTAGCAAACAAATTTCCCACTCATGACTCATAACGAAATTGTCTTGGTAAAATGAAAGCAACATAATCATTTTGAATCAAAACGAACAGAGCTATTGAAAGCAAATCCAATCGGTTATATTAATCCAAACCAACTCATAAAACGAAATTAATATTGAAATTCATACTTGAACAGTAAGAAAAGGCTTCGATCATGATAAATTGGAATTGACAAAGGCCATTACTGCTTCGACGTTCCTGAAGACAATTGAACCAGTGATTTTGTGTTTCTTCTCATTGGTCCATAGCCTATCGTTCTCCTTTGCCAGCATTGTCACTTGCTCCTCTAACGATTTGATATTTGATTGCAACAAGGGAACGTCGGTGTAATAACGCTCTATCCAAGCATTACATTGGATGCATGATGGTTTCTCGGGCTTTGGCATCACATGCGAGGGTTTGTTCATATTACCAGGGGTTTCCTTGTGCAGCTTGATTCCCGGGTAATTTGGGTCGTTTTTTAGGCAAGGGGGTAAGTTAGAGACATAGTCATAGGGTTTCTTAGAGAATAGGCCATGAGAATAGGGTTACTCTTAATCTAGGAAATGCTCTATATCGGAGTCCGAGTCCTCGCTCAGCACTATGGGATTTTGGTCGATGTTCTGTTTAGGTTTATTTCGGGCAAGTCTTGATATCAATCGAGCATTTTTCTTCCCCCTTCTGTCAATAGTAGTATCACTGTTGTCTTTCTTCCTCCCAGGTCTTTTGATGTCCTTAACATCATCCTTAGCACATAGGTTAACCAAGGCATCAGGTAGGTCCAAGTCGGGGTAAACTGAGGGTTTGACAGGGGGTAGAAGGATATGAAGTGGCACGGCTGGTCCAACCAAAGTCTCACTGACCACAGCCTTGTCGATTTGAGCAGACTCTGGATTAGCAAAGCCATTTCTAGATAGAAAGGCTTGCCAATTATCACCACTAAGGTTTCAATGGTGGACGATAATGAGTCTAATCAAGCCGTGATGAAAAAGGATGCTATCATCCTTCTCGCGCTTGAATTTCTTAGACATCTTGTAAAGACTACGCAAGAAGTAATGTGGCATATTCACAGGATAACCCATGAAATTCATCAATAACCGGAGGTTTTATAGATATACCAGGCCATACCGACCTTCACAGGTCACAAATTGTTTCACAATTACCAAAAGATTGTGCCACCTGGGTTTGAGGGTAGAAATAGGCATACCTTTATCATAGGAAACAATCTTTCTTGATACGAATAGTAATGGCCACGACACCTCATCTACTTTGGAATTTTTAAACCATCGTTGGCCTATAGCTACTAGTCCTGTAGCCGAGCTTATGAATTCTTCATTCAGCTCGAGCTGTATGTCACCGACTTTAGCCCTGCAACCGTCAAAGGTGAGGGTGAATTGTTGGGCAACCGAAAGGTTGAAACCATCAAACCTTTGTATAAACACCAGCCAAGCACTATTTTCTAAATCCTTACGGGCATTATCGAATAGCAACAGAGTTTGGCTATCGTTTGACTCTATGCGCACGACCGGTGCCATAGACAAGAGCACACGATGAGCAGGGTGCACGGGTAAGGGTTTGAACAGAGTATACGCAGGGTTGATAACTCATAGGCTCACCCAAAAACTAGCAGAGGCGACCCGGGATAGGGGGAAAGCATTAATGGAAGAATGTACGAAGGTGGTGGAGCTAGCTCAGCCCATGCAAAACAGTCATTTCCCACAGTACAACTAATGGCGCAAATAACAATTCAAATCACTATTGCATATGTTAAAAACTATGCCATTCAAACAATCAATGAAATCTATGGTAAGTCGACCAAACATTTGCGCGAGCAATAGTTTTAGCATATTTTTAAAACCAAAATAATAATTTGAAATCAAAACCAAGGGTTCGATCATATCAAATATGCATTGTGTGGTATGATTGCGCCAAGGGTCTAATCCATAATGTCAATGAGTTTTCATGAAACAAATGTGCCAAAGAATTTGATCAAGATACATCAAACCACCAATAAATCAATGATTGAATCACAATCCTTAGGAAATCATCACAGTCTCATAAAAATTGAAATCATATTAACAACAAAGATGCCAAATGAGTAAAGAATCTTGGGGTCTTGCCAATTGTATAACCATAATTAAATTGGAAGCGCAATGAACATATAGACAAGAATGATCATAAAAATCCAGTGAAATTTTTTAATATGACTTCGAAATCAAATTTTTCACGCTTGCAGTCGTGAAAACAAGAACAAAGGCAGGTGTGAAAATAGCACAAAAATAATGGTGTTATTTTCTTCCGAGGATTGCAACGAAAATCAAAGTTTGCAAAACACTGGTGTAGGCAGCTTATAAGGACAGTATAGAAATGTTAATTGTCTACCAACAATGGTAACACACTGGTAGAAGCAGTTATCTCTGCTAAAAGAACAAATTCAGATTATGATTATGAGAAAAATTCTAACTCAAAAATAACAACCAGAAAATCGTGTAAACATCATCATTAACCAAATATTCCAACAATGTTTAAAGGATGAAAAATGATAACAGTCTTAAGACAAGTGAGCCACAATATTAAAGATAAAATCCCCAATACTGTTGACAGAGCCACTGCTGCCAGCAGGTGTCCATAGCCTCGACAGGGTTTCCATTTAACCCACTCTGATATCTGTATCCTGCCAAGAAGTTCCAAATCAGAATAAATGACATTTTAAGGTCAAGAGGTTTTATATTTGCAAATTTTCATATACCCGACATTGCTTCGCTGCTAGCAGGCCTGTTCAGTACCCCGGTGAAGTTGTCTTGGTGTCATGCATGCATTTACCCACTGCCAGCAGACCTGTTCATCATCCCGGTGGGTTTACAAGCACTTCCCACAGCTCTTTTATTTATTTATTTTGTTTTTTAAAGATATATAGTCGAGCGGGGTGACGTTGAAAATTATGATATTTTAACATTTTTTTTCAGACCTCAGCAGAATTTTTTAGAATTGTCCTTCATTAAGATCCAGAGATGGTTTATTCACAGAACCAACTTGTTAAGGCAGGGAAACATCTTTCTGAGACATTCCCTTAAGGAACAGAGACAACGTAAAAATATAATAGATGATTGTGACAGGCTTTACACATAGATCGAAATCAGTTAACTTCTTTCAAACAACAGTTTTTGCCAACACAGATGTAAATTTCAGAAGTATATAATTGATGTTTATACAATTTTCCAGCAGTCATTTCAGTGAAGGAATTTTATGTTTTCTTTGTCCGAATAGCTCAGCATGCAGGTATGTGTATTTCCAAAAACAAAAACTGATAAGCGCAAAGGAGAAATCCAAACCAAAACAAAAAACAAAAATATGTACATAGTATACAAAGAGTTGTCATCAAGAAAAATATCTTTTCATAGCTTGGCCATTCACTGGATAGGTGTCAGGTTTCCCTTCTAGATTCTACAATCAGAAAGAGCTGGGACCCAACTTCTCAGCAATTAAAAATGGTCCAAGCCATAAGTTTTGAAATTTCGTGTGTTCCCCCTTTCCCTCATGCGGTTTGTCCCATTTCAAGACGAGGTCACCTACTTCGAAATTCCTATTAGAGGAAGAGTTAGAATCGAACCATATTTTAACTACTAGTTGATGTTGATCTAACTTACATTTAGCTTGGGCTCTTATCTCTTCCAGCTTCATCAAAGCATTAATTCGGTTTTCCAATGGGGGACAGTCTTCTTCTTGTATTTTCTATGATAACTGTAGTGAAGGGAGAAGAATGTGTGGTGGTAGAATTGCTTCTCTGGCATAAACGAGAAAGAAGGGGGAGTTACCTACAACAGTTTTTGGTGTTACCCTATCAAACCAGATCGCGTTTAATAGTGCATTGTGCCAGTTTTTGTGATTTTCAACCACTGTTCTTTTGATGATTTTAATCAAGTTCTTATTTGTTGACTCTACCAATCCATTGCACTGGGGGTAATAGCTAGCAGAAAAATTCAATTTAATTCCTTTTTCTAAAGAGAACTCGCTCATCTCAAGAGACGAAAAGTAAGAAGCGTTATCAAATACTAAATAGTCAGGGATACCAAAACGAGTGATAATATTCGAATTCAGAAAGGAAATTACCTGGCTGGTATTGACAGTTCTTAATGCGGCAACTTCAGACCACCGAGTAAAGTAATCTGTGACTGTTATGATAAAATTATGCCGCTGTGAGGATGGCGTGTTGATTGGACCTATGATAGCAAGGCCCCACTGTTGAAAATGAGAGTCTATTGAAACGGGCTGCAAAGGAAAGGTTGGTTTCTGTAACCGCCCTGATGCCTTTTGACAAATAATACACTTACGGCACAAGGCATGGGCATATCTAAAAAGCGTGGGACAGTAATAACCAGCTCTCAAAACCTTATGGGCAGTGGTGTCACCACCAAAATGCCCACCAGCTTCTCCTGCATGCAACTCTAGTAAGAATTTTTCTGCTTCGTCTTTCTCAAGACAGCGCATTAGTACAACATCAAAATTTTGATGAAACAGAATACCATTAACCAAATGAAAGGAGGCATACTTTGATCTCAATGCTCTTCTTTTAGTGGGATCTAGGTAAAGGGGGGATGACCCATGTTCAAGACAAAATTTTATATCTCCATACCAGGGACTAACAGAGTTTTGCGTACAACAGATTACTTTTTGATCGTGCTGTCCTAGGTTTGACCTATCTCTTTCTTCTTGCTATCCTGTGGCTGAGTCAACAACTAACTTGCATAACCCTTGGCCTTTCACTATTTGAGCTGGGGTAATTTCTATGTCATACTCCTGCAAGGAGGTGACCCATTTAGCCCTCTTTTCTCCTAGTTCTTTCTGCACTAACAGGTTCCTGACGGCTGGATAAGGGACAATAACTTTCATCCTAGATTTCAAAAGATAAGACCGGAAGTGCTTGACTTCTTTGAAAATAGCGTAGGCTTGTTGATCTACCGCTAGGTAATTAAGTTTATCTCCTTTGAAAGCAGAGCTCATAAAGGCAATGGGTACTTCGTTGTTTTCAGCGTTCTTTTGAGTTAGGACGATAGCATAGGAACGGTCAGAAGAAAAAGTGTAGAGCGTGAAGTCTTGGGAAAAGTCGGGGCTCATGAGAGAAGGAGCATCTATTATGGACTTTTTTATTGCATTAAAAGCTTGATTTTCTAAGGGTTCCCAATGATATTGTGCATCTTTCTTAATTAAATTCTGTAAAGGTCTTACCATTTCGGAGAAGCTGGGGATGAATCTCCTAACGAAGTTTATTTGGCCTAATAAAGAATGCATGGACTTTTTGGATGTAGGAGGGGGGAGTTTCGAGATGACTTGAGTCCTTTCGGGGTCGATAATCATCCCTTTGTTTGACACAATAAATCCTAAGAGTTTACCATGTTCTACTGCAAAGATGGATTTTTTAGGATTCAAGGAAATGTCGTATTTATGACACTGCTGTAGAATGGCTCTTAAATGAGCTAGATGATCGGTTTTGTTTTTGGAAAATACAGTAACATCATCTATGTAAACTATGATGGACTGATTGATTAAGCCTCAAAAATCGATGTCCATCGCTCTCTGGAAAGTGGCACTGGCATTAATCAATCCAAAGGGAATTTTTCGATAAGCGTAGGTGCCCCATGGAGTGCGGAAGGTAGTTTTAAGTTGGTCTAGAGGAGACATCGGGACTTGGTTGTACCCCGAGAAACCATCCAATAAAGATAGCCTCTCAGAACCAGATACCTGTTGAAGGATCTGTTCCATGGGTGGGACATGATAGTTGTCTTTGTCAAGCGCTCTATTAAGGTTTCAGAAATCGACGCATGGTCGGATTTCCCCACTTTTCTTCCGGATAGGAACAAGGTTAGAAACCCATTGAGTGTGCCTAACAGGGAAAATTATCTTAGCATTTAGGAGCTTATTTAATTCTTTTTTGACGGTCGGTTCGAGCTTAGGGTGCATTTTCCTTAATTTTTGTTGAAAGGGTGAGGTTTGGGGTTTCATAGGAATGACATGTTGTATGATGTTAGGGTCGAAAGTTTTGAGGTCATCATACATCCATGCAAAGACATCTTTAAATTCCTTGAAAAATTTAATAAATGTAGCTTTTTCTTGTTCAGAACATCCTACCCCTAGATTAATGCACTGCGGATTTTCATTAGTTCCTAAGTTTACTTTTTCATACAATAGCGAGGAACTTTTGGTTTTATAGTTGACCGACCTTTTGAATTTATCTTGAAGATCATAAAATTTCTCTAATCTAACTACAGATTTAGGGATCGAATTTACCATGTCCGATGAAGATTCATGAATTTATATTGAAAGTAGAAAAAAATTTCATTAAAGTCCATACCTCGGATTGGTAGCTTTTAAGATGCAGAGACAGGTAGTGGATAGAGTCTCTTACCTATCTAACCACGATTTCGGAATCGCCAAAGACAGTCAAGTTTTGAATGTTCATGTTTAAATATTTTCTAAGACCCTGAAGTAAATCCTCATATTCTGCTATGTTATTAGTACATTCAAATTCTAACCTACATGCAATCAAGGTTTTGTTACCTGAGGGATCAATAATAACGCAGCCTGCACCAGCTCCTTCTTTGGACTTTGACCCATCAAAATAAAGAGACCAAATTTGATTTTTATCAGGTGCATGAGACCATTGTGTAGAGTTTGTTGGCTGCACATATGCTACAATATCGGACTGTTGTTCTGGGTTGATGATAGCTAAAGACTCGGCCATGAAATTGCTGAAAAAGGTATCCATCCCTTGTACTTCGCGTGAATCGACATAAGGTGTAAATGTTTCGTTGGGATCATTCAAATCTGTGACCGTGAACTTAAGGTAGCGTTCACGATTCACCTTGATTTTGTTGGGCTTTCCATTCTCTGGAAGCCAGAGGTGAGACCAGTCTGTCGCGAAATAGCCGTGTAGCTGCTCTGACCAGTCCCTGCTTAAAAACATACCATACACTTATGGAATATCCACAACAATAATATCAATAACTTGATGAACTTTGGGGTTAGACGATAATCTTATAAGCACATTCCTTAATTCGCCTACAACTTTAACACTGGTTCGATCAAGTTGGATGATTTTTAAAGTGGACGGTTCAACTTCAGCGTTAATCTTCTGACACACAGACCATGGCATCACATTGGATGATGCTCCTGAGTCCACCATACAATTGTGCACGTTTCTATTAAATATTTCGAAAGTTAACAAAAATGGCGGTACATTTTTGCGAATACTAAGGGTGGTAGTTTGTGGTTTTTTACTTGCAGTTTCTAAAGCTACTTTATCTACATTATTTACATTATTTACATTACTTACAGGAAGGCACCCTTTATCATGAGGATTAGGATTATTCTTAGTGGAATTCTTTTGAGGAACTTTGTTCTGAACAACCTTGCTACTACTTAAATTACCATTTTTTCTATTCTCTGCGATGTTTTGTAACATTTTTTGCAACAAAAATGGAAATTTCAATAACTCATAAACATAAATGTTAGCCCTTAACTTTTTAAGATCTTCAACTAAATCATAATATAAGTTGGGGTTCACATGACTTTGTTTAGTCTCAGCTGGTTTAGATTGCTTTGGGGGTACATTCGTAGTGTTCTCGGAAGAAGGTTTGCTTGCTGTCTTACTCCTAGTATTGTAAGGATGAACCATCTCGAAGTTAGCTTGAAAGATGCTATCCGAGAAGTGTCCAAAAATGTTTGGAGAAGACTCTTCTTCTTGAACTATCTCTTGTTCAACAACCTCCTCAGGAATCTCAGGAGGCACCAAGTTATCCTGGGCTTCTAGAATCGTTTGAAGAGCGTATTGCAGACTTTATAGATTAAGGCCCTCAGTATTCAGATTAGGTCAGTTGGTAGGAAAAGGTTTCCTGAACGAGGTTTTGTAAGGCCCTTTGCTTGAGGAAGCTTCTTCGTCCGTCCTTTTCAAATCTATAACTTGATTTGTCAGTTTTTGAACGACTTTAGTTAAGTTTTCTAAATCAGAGCTTTCAGGTTGTGCTTTATTTTGAGGAGGTCTAGGGAGGATTTCGATCTTCTTTTTGGAAGATGAACTAGTTTTTGTTTCGTTGCTAGTAGTGTATTTTAGAATAAGTATGTCTTTTTCAATCTGGCTGGCGTCCTCGAAGGCCTCTAACAATGTGGCTTTCTTAGATTGTTTAACCCAATGGCTATACTTCGATGCAAGGCTTTAGTATAGTATGCTATGATAAGATTCTCAGTAGGCATGGAATCTGTAGGGATTCGGTTCTTAAGTGTTAATAATCTTTGATTAAAGTCTTTAACTTTTTCTTTTGGGTTCATTCTTAAGTTAGAAAGCTCCATGACTAGGACTTCCGGAGGCTTACCGTCTCCGAATTTTTCCAGAAAGAATGATTTGAATTTCTCCCAAGATGCAATGGTATGGGGTTGTTGGGAAAAATACCATGTAGATTCATTGCCCTCAAAAGTATAGGGGAACAACCTACAGACTACGTCTTCATGATCGACATTGCAGAGTCTAATGGCTAACATAAACTTTTTAATGTGATCTTCAGCAATCTGTTTAGAGTCAGGGTCAAACTTGGGAAGCCACTTCTTCGGATGTTTGGGTAAGGGATGTTGATCTCCAGGTACGACTACCGCATCCTGGTCGAGCCAAGGTCTAGAAGGATTGTTCTGGTTGGTCATTGGTGTAGTCGGTGTGGAAGGCTGTGAAGGGGAACTGCCTTCGTCAGAAGAGTCTTCTCCTGAAGAATAAGGGGATGATGGAGGTGGTGACGGTGGTATCCCAGATCCTCCTGCAGCAATAGTGAGGATTGGATATGTAGGATTCATAGTGAGGTTAGTGCCTCTGAGTTGTTCTATGATATCAGAGAAATCTAAAGGTTGGTCCAAAGGTCGATTTGGTTTCCTTAAATGGGCTAAGGCACTATGATTTCTTATGAGATATTGGCGAACAATCTCTTATATGTCACCACCTGTAGGATTCAGGGTTGCTGGCTCAACTGTGATCCGTGGATCGTCGTTTGATGTGGTTGTTGTTTGAGGGGGAATGTTGTCATTTAAATGACTTCTTGTCACTATAGGTGAGCGATTAGGTGGTCGAGGAGTCTTACGACCACCTCGTTCCATTAATAAATTGCAGGCCATCCTTCTAGTGCCATCTGTTGACGGGCGAAATTGAACGCTCGCCAACTGGAAGAGTGGATCCAGTCCGGGGTTGTCTAAATAACCCAAGTCGTTTGGGATGACCCATCCTGACAGGTTTAGTGGCTCCGTTAGCCGATCTAAGTCCTAGGAAAAAAAAAGAAAACTACACTAAGGAACTAATCTAAATGAAAACAATAATTAAAGCAAACTAAATAATAAATCTAAAATACATATATACAATCTACTACCTAAATTATACAACTATAATTCTATAAAATTAAATGTTCAATTACCAACAGAATCAGATCCAATTACAAATATACAATATTTACATATTACAGATTTAAATGAAAACCTGCAAAAGTCATTTGTAATGTGTCCTAAGACAGCGAAACTATTGTTTTTTTATTTTTATAATTTTATGAGAAAGAAATTAAATAAAAACTATCTAAGCTAAGCAACTAAAATAATAATTCTAACTATGGATCTAAACTATATATATATATATATATATCTAACTAAAATACTTAAATAACACTAATAAATTAACTATCAAATAACAAATAACAAACTAACCTGAAGTAACGCTTCAGGCTTGTCCTGTATGCAATAGTTGATTTAGTTGCTCGGTGGGAGGAAACCCGCACCAGATTCTCCACAAGCTTCTCGTAAACTAGAAGCAGTTGTGCTCCTGAAATATAAATGACAGAACAAACAAGACATAAAAAATTACAGCAATTTTATTATTTACAAACCATCACAATTAGATAAATCTGTGTGCAACAATTTGTGCGTAACAATTCACTTAATGAAAAAGATAAACCTGTGTTCATTAAATTGAAATAAAGTGATTGTTGTATTTGTTTTTTAAATAGGAGAGATCAGATATGGATAACACATTAACCAAGTCACATCAACCTGCAATAAATTACGATAGCTAAAGTAGTCTATAATCAATTCAAACTGATATGCAGAAAACTTGAGACAGAAGTTTGATATGTTGAAAGTGAAAGTTGTTACAAGACATCAACTTTAATCTCAGTCTGAATCATAAATCCATAGTCTGGTTCTCCCAACAGTGATGATGATGGGTCTCTTACAAAAAATAACAAGTATTTAAAGACTTCCCACAGGGTAAAACATCCCTGTGGGAATTATCAAAACAGTTTACAAAAAATCTGGGGATAATATCCCTAGTCTCTATTTCTGACTCAAGCTAACAACTACATCACAAAAGTATCTCCTAAACTACTACAACATGCCCAATTGATTATTGTAATTCGTATGCACCTGAAAGAGGAAAATAATAGACAATATTAGAGGATATTTTATTGATAAAATTGAAAAAAATCTAATTTTTAAGACTAGCTACAGAATCTTGCAATTCTGTAGCTGGTCTAATTTGAGCACAGAATCGTCTTAAAATCAATCCAAAACTTTAAAGAATTATATTCAAACCATTAAACAAATATTTAATTGCTAATTGGAAATCAAATGAATTATTCAAATCAAAACTTCTATGCTAATTTGAGAGAAAATGAAATCGTGGTCAACTGGATGGTAACAGAAATACATGCACTCTGTTCAGCATTTGTTATCACCAATTCAGGGTAAACATAATCGCTTAGACAATTCGAAAGCAATAAAATCATTTTCATGAACCAATTCCAATCGACACAAACTGTAACCGGTTAAACAAATCATTCATGCAATAGTTCATGTCACCTCAGCCATTAACAAAATCACTTTCGAATAAAAAACGAAACTAACAGGATCATCATTTTTTTCTCAATGTAAAACTGATAGAACTACCTCGAATCAATTTTTAATGCATATGCAAACGATCATTGCTAATCGAGGGTATACAGTATCGTTTCAGGTTCAACCAAAAGAAATGAATCAAACCAATTTGGGATCGACATAATCGTTATGCAAAATCGTATCAATCAACACAGCTACACGATTTTTAGCAAATAGATCTTTTGCATAGGTCGAATGTAATAAAAATCCAAACGAGAATATTGATTCAATACAAAATAGAGTCATTCCTGGTAAATTGCAGTCAACAAGATTGTTTAGAAACAAACAAAACTAATCGAAATCAAAACCAATTGACTATCCTAAATCAGACTAACATAATTGTTTCAAAAGAAAGCCAAACAGAATAAAAAACAAATCAATTTCTTATACTAAGCTAGGCACAATAGAATCCCATAACCTAAATCATAGTTGTGTCTGAATTTAGCAAACAAATTTCCCACTCATGACTCATAACGAAATTGTCTTGGTAAAATGAAAGAAACCGAATCATTTTGAATCAAAATGAACAGAACTATTGAAAGCAAATCCAATCGGTTATATTAATCCAAACCAACTCATAAAACAAAATTAATATTGAAATTCATACATGAACAGTAAGAAAAGGCTTCGATCATGATAACTTGGAATTGACGAAGGTCGTTGTTGCTTCGACGTTCCTGAAGACAATTGAACCGGTGGTTTTGTGTTTCTTCTCATTGGTTTGTAGTCTGTTGTTCTCCTTTGCCATCACTGTCACTTGCTCCTCTAATGATTTGATCTTTTATTGCAACAAGGGAACGTCGGTGTAATAACGCTCTAACCAAGAATTACATTGGATGCATGATGGTTGCTTGGAATTTGGCATCACATGTGAGGGTTTGTTCAAATTACCAGGGGTTTCCTTGTGCAGCTTGATTCTCGGGTAATTTGGGTCGTTTTTGAGGAAAGGGGGTAGCTTAGAGACATATTCATAGGTTTTCTTAGAGCATAGGCCATGAGAATAGGGGTACTCTTCATCTAATAAATGCTCGATATAAGATTCTGAGTCCTCTCTCAACACTATGGGCTTTTGGTCGATGTTTTGTTTAGGTTTGTTCTGGGCAAGTCTTGATATCAATCGAGCATTTTTCTTCCCCCTTCTGTGAACAATAGTATCACTACTATCTTTCTTCCTCCTAGGTCGTTTGATGGCCTTAACATCATCCTTAGCACACGGGTTAACCAAGGCATCAGGTATGTCCAAGTCGGGGAAAACTGAGGGTTTGACAGGGGGTAGAAGGATATGAAGTGGCACGACTGGTCCAGCCAAAGTCTCACTGACCACAGCCTTGTCAATTTGAGCAGACTCTGGATTAGCAAAGCCATTTCTAGATAGAAAGGCTTGCCAATTATCGCCACTAAGGTTTAAATGGTGGATGATAATGAGTCTAATCAAGCCACGATGAAAAAGGCTGCTATCAGCCTTCTCGCGCTTGAATCTCTTAGACATATTGTAAAGACTACGCAAGAAGTAATGTGGCATGTTCACAGGATAACCCATGAAATTCATCAATAACTAGAGGTGATACATAAATACCAAGCCATACCGACCTTCATAGGTCACAAATTGTTTCACAATTACCAAAAGATCGTGCCACCTGGGTTTGAGGGTAGAAATAGGCATACCTTTATCACAGGAAACAATCTTTCTTGATATGAATAGTAATGGCCACGACACCTCATCTACTTTGGAATTTTTAAAGCATCATTGGCCTGTAGCTGCTAGTCCTATAGCCGAGCTTATGAATTCTTCATTCAACTCGAGCTGTATGTCACCGACTTTAGCCTTGCAACCGTCAAAGGTGAGGGTGAATTGTTGGGAAACCGAAAGGTTGAAACCCTTGAACCTTTGTATAAACACCAGCCAAGCACTATTTTCTAAATCCTTACGGGCATTATCGAATAGCAACAGAGTTTGCCTACCATTTGGCTCTATGTGCACCACCAGTGCCATAGACAAGAGCACACGGTGAGCAGGGTGCATGGGTAAGGGTTTGAACATAGTATACGCAGGGTTGATAACTCACAGGCTCGCCCGAAAACTAGCAGAGGTGACCCGGGATAGGGGGAAAGCATTAATGGTAGAATGTGCGAAGGTGGTGGAGCTAGCTCAGCCCATGCAAAACAGTTATTTCCCACAGTACAACCGACAGCGCAAATAGCGATTCAAATCACTATTGCATATGTTAAAAACTATGCCATTCAAACAATCAATGAAATCTATGGTAAGTCGACCAAACATTTGCACGAGCAATAGTTTTAGCATAGTTTTAAAACCAAAATAATAATTTGAAATCAAAACCAAGGGTTCGATCATATCAAATATGTGTTGTGTGGTATGATTGCGCCAAGGGTCTAATCCATAATGTCAATGAGTTTTCATGAAACCAATGTGCCAACGAATTTGATCAAGATACATCAAACCACCAATAAATCAATGATTGAATCACAATCCTTAGGAAATCATCACAGTCTCATAAAAATTGAAATCATATTAACAACAAAGATGCCAAATGAGTAAAGAATCTTGGGGTCTTGCAAATTGTATAACCATAATTAAATTGGAAGCGCAATGAACATATAGACAAGAATGATCATAAAAATCCAGTGACGTTTTTTAATATGACTTCGAAATCAAATTTTTCACGCTTGCAGTCGTGAAAACAAGAACAAAGGCAGGTGTGCAAATAGCGCAAAAATAATGGTGTTATTTTCTTCCTTGGATTGTGACGAAAATCAAATTTTGCAAAACACTGGTTTAGGCAGCTTATAAGGACAGTATAGAAATGTGAATTGGCTTCCAACACGAGCACATTGAGAACTTCCAAAGATTGAATATAAAGGTAACTGATATTCCAGATGAGCACTTGATTGATGTATTCATAGGAAATTTAAAGGATAACATTCAACATGAGGTTCGCCTTTGAGAACCCAAATCATTGGAGAATGCATTTAAGGTGGCAAGAAATGTTGAAACTAAAAATATGGCTATCGCTACTAGAAGGACCAATCCTAACATCTATAGAGAGAACAATGCTCCTTCTTCTAAAACACCTCAACCTACAAGGTTGACACCTCAACAATTGGAGGAAAGAAAAGAAAAAGGTTTATGCCTTAATTGTGATAGCAAGTACAGTAAGGGACATAAGTGTGGCGAGAAGAAATTATTCTACATAGATTGTGAAGAGGAAG
>ML794147.1:93674-110578 GCA_009831015.1 Picea engelmannii
AAAATCACAACTTGAGAGATAGGATTATAGAGCTAGAAGAAAAACTAACCAACAATTTGACCCTTAGTAATCTGTAAAAAAATTTGGATATCGAACCCATCAAAGAGGAAATGAATAAGCTAATCGAATTGTACCATGAGTGTAATAAAAGAGCCTTGAACCTCATAAGTTTTGGTATAAAATAACAACAACAAGAAGATACACTAGCAATAGTAAAAGAAGAATTAAATAATAAATCATAAATTGATACAACTTACCTCTCAGAAGCAAAGAGGCTAGGAAAAATAATTGATCACAAAGATAGGTTGATTTGTGTCAAAGAAAGTTGCAATGACCATAAATATAGCATACTCAATAAATCTTTGAGCTTAAAAGGGTCTGGAATATTTATAAATGAAGACCTCATTCCCAAAGACTAAGTTGAATTAAAGAAGGAAGTTCAAAAGGTAAAAGAAGCGAGGAAAGAAGGAAAATGGGCAACAATTAGAAATCAAAAACTTATTGTTATGGATAAAGACCAGAAGGATAATAATAAATATGAATTTGGGACACTTGAGATCCTTTTTTGGAACTGTCATGGCTTTCCATGGCACAAAGGTTCTATGATAAGTTGGATCCCAAGTGATATTGATATTATTTGCCTAGTTGAAACTTGGGAGCATGAGGAGTCTAAGGTCCCTAACATAGAAGGATTTGTCTTGTGGTCGGCTTGGAACAAAAAGGACCACTGTAGACGGATAGAAGGCAATTATTGTTATATTAGAAAGAGCATTTCTCCTCACATTCAACCTCATAAGATCGACCCTCTCAATGAGTACAATTGGATAGAAATTTCAGACACCAATGCTCAGAAGATGTATATAGCAATTTTCTATTTTGCACCTATTAATTATACTTTCTATAAGAAAAAAAATCTAGATAGCAATTGTCCACATAATAGTTTAGAACAAGATATTTATATTTTCAAAAATGAAGGTAATATCCTCCTTCTAGGAGACTTTAATGTTAGGACTGCAACTAAATAAGATACTCTAATAATCCTTTATGGTTATATGAGGATGTTGTTTTATCTAATAGCTACAAAAGAATCTCTGAAGACCTAATTGAGAATTTGTTTGGTACTGAGTTGGTCAAGCTTTGCATCTCTCAAGACCTAATAATTTTCAATGGATTAATGAAGTGGCCAAACTCCAACAAGATGACTTGTATTCATGGGCTAGATAGTAGTGTCATAGATTATGTGATATTTGATATCCCCGTTTCCATCCAAATATAAACTTTTGACCTTTTAAATGGCCATTGTTGATGCCCAAAAGTGAAATGTAGGGTACTTGCATGCAAATTGGTTGCAATGCCTTATTATTTGTGTATAATTAATAATATACTACATAGGTGGGACCCCATGTGTGAATATGAAGGAAGGATGCATTATTTTTCTTGCTCGTGACTTGGTTGCAATGCCTTATTATTTGCGTATAATTAATAATATACTACATAGGTGGGACCCCATGTGTGAATATGAAGGAAGGATGCATTATTTTTCTTGCTCGTGACTTGGTTGCAAAATGAATTCTACAATTATTGTCTCTAAATAAATTTTTGAAACAAATGAGAAAACGACAAATTTTATAGGTGATGTGATTAAAAGAGAAATGATGTTATTTTGATGATTATAACAAGTTTTATTTTGTTGCACTCAATTTAAATGGAGATCTAAAATCTAGGCTTGTAGTAGTAGATGATAATGGTATTGTGGATTTCTTGTTAAAAGGGTTATGTGCCATTGTTTAAAGTTTAAAGTTTAAAAGTTGGGGACATGGTCTCCCTAGAAAGTGTTGACATATATTATATTGGTTCTCAAAAGTTGGCTCAGACATTAAGTTTGGAAACATAATAAGGGTGGCGTATCTGACTTGCATTGAATTGATATGGATATGGTGGATTATGCGTTGTATGTCTATCTCGCTCGTACTGGATATGGGTGATGGAGTAAATGTGGATACGACATGCAGTAATTAATGTTGCTCTAACCTACCTCATTAGTCGCCACCCTTGCTATTTTGCATTTGGTCATTTTTTGGGTTGTTGTTTCCTCCGTCTTGCTCGGTTGTGGAAAGACTAGTCGGGATTTGTCGATTTTCCTTAGCATTTTTCATCTAGGTATGAAGGTTCTTGTTTCTCCATCCATGAATTATTTCTCTTCTCATTAATTTAATCGGAATTTGTCTCTTTCATTCACTTACAATTTGTGATTTTCCAAAGTTTATGGCATATGGGTCTTTCGACTGTGTAATAGTTTTGAGTGAATTTGGTCTCTGTGGAATTTATATGCAAGATAATTCATAGTTGAATGTGGTGTGAATGTATCTCATTGTTGATGAAACTGTGGTTGCTCTCTTTCTTTAACTATGGGAAAAAGTTTTGGTGGAAGTGATTTGGGTCTTCCTCGTCTCTGGTTGTTTGGTGGTCTCTTATGTTTCTAATATAAAATGGTGTTATTGCTTGCCTATGGACTATTTGTAAACCTTTTCTATCAATTATTTATATATATATCATGGATATTTTTTCTTGCAGCCTGTGAAGAGGTCTATGAAGAGGTATGTGGAAACTTATGGTCGTAAAAGATTGTTGAAGCGTTATTTTGGCTAAACCCATGAAGTCTTTTATTTCTTCTCTCTCATACCTCATTGCTGCTAATGATTGGTATTTCCAAAACCTAGACTTGAATAATTGTGTAAGGGTGGCTAACCCAATATTTGGTAGGGGCATTGTTCGCATCACTTTCGTCATGGGGTTTTGTTGATTTTTTTACTTGATGATGTTAGAGTTAATACCAAGCCCACTTTTTTGTAAACAAAGTTTGTTATGTGACATTATTGAGGTTTTGATAGCATTGTAGGACAAAGGTTTAAGATATTTGGCCGTGTTGTGTTGGCATACTTGAGGTGGTCAATTTTTATGGACGGATAGAATACCTCCATCGAAAAATCATATATGTATAAAATGGACTCTGCGAACATGAATAAAAGTGAATTTTGGAATATTTGTCATTTAAAATCTCATTTTAATTTTTTGTTACCCACGGGGATCCCTTTTGGTCGATTTTGCAAAACCCTATAGTGGTTAAGAAATACCAATTGCAATGTTTTCGGTCCAATTTTTCCACACCTCGATGGTTAGTGTTGGTTGTTGGACTACTGTGCTTTCTTGGCCCTACTATGCGCAGGATGTATTATGCCATGGCCATTGAAATATTTCTTGGGAATTCATTTATTAAATGAATTTTGCAAAATGTGATTTCAAAATGCAGAGTGAATAGTAGTGGAGTTTGAATGACAATCTTTGATTTTCGAATTAAAGTATTGGATTTTGATTTTGAAACAGGAAAGTGTTTGGAAATTTTGTTTCTATGACAATGGCATTGTTTTGTATGGATAATGATAGAACAATAACCAATGGAGTCCCTTCCATTGTATCATTTTTTTCACATTACATTCCCTTCATTTTCCCACATACACTTATATCACTCCATGTTCTATTATTAATCATTTTAAAGAATATATTTGTATGAAAACAAAAGGGATGGATATGGAGTTTAGTTGATGACTCAGTTTGAGATATATATATATATATACACACACACACACACACACACACACACACACACACACACACACACACACACACACACACACAGTTTGATTATTTATGTGATTTCTTGAACAATATTTGTGTATCTTGCCCCATCCATACTACCATCTTTCACACATTACAAACCCCTCATATTCCCAATGACCATATCATTCCCTATTCAGATGGAAATTGATTGATGAAGATTTTAATGGATGGATTGCATGTGTTCTATGGTGGATAATAGAGACAACTTTATATTTTATTTAGGTAGAGTTTCATGCATGGATTATTAATAATTTTTCATGATTCATTGAATATTGCTACAGTATGAGATTTTTCAACAGGGGCAGTAATGGTAGAGGGAAAATAGGCAGACAAAATTGGTAGAGTGGTCACATAAGACCTCGGTTCTCTATACATTTTGATGTTGACTGCCAAGAATTGAACCATATTTTCCACGTTGGTTTCTTCAACCTAGTAGGCCAAGGAATCTTCCGTCCCTAATCAGAAATACCTCCCTTCCAAGAACATCAAAATATTCTTGGCATTCCAGTCCCTCCTCATGTGTCGATGCGACCAGAAACATCTGCCAACGATGGTTGGAAAGAGATAATCCACTAGCCTGTTGTTTACCACCATGGTTGGCCCACTACATCATTGCCATTACCCCCTCCACCACTAAAAAATCAAGTTTCCCAAGTTGATCCTTCCCTCTCACCTGTGCAATCATCACACACCAGCAAAATATTGAAAACAGATGTCCCCGAGCTCATGGAGGACAAGGGAAAAGAAATATCCACCCACTCCATCTCATCCAAAGAGTCTTCCAAATTAGTTTCCTCTCACCTACATCTTAAGGATGATTGTTCTCACGTCATTAGTGCAATTCAGCGTCAAGGCTCTAACCATTCAAAGGATGTCACAGGAATGTCAAAAGGGAACAATAGCGAGAAGAGGCCTAATGCCTCAATAGTAAATATGGATTTTGATGATTGAGGTTGTTTTTTATGTTGAAGACAATATTTTTATTTTGATAAAATTTTGAAAAGAAAGCATACATTTGACACAGTTTTGGACAATAACGTTTATTTAAGTATTTTGATTGGACAAAATAAATATGGTGTTATTTTGGGGGACATAATTATATTACATTATGCTGATATTGTAAGTTTTAAACCTCTGAAGTAAATAAATGCATATAGAATCTTAAGTAAAATAGAAATTAATCAATCGCTCATACATATAGTACACGGAGATTTATATCGGAAACCCTCATACACATAGTACAAAAAGATTTATACCGCCCGGTGCCAAACGTTGTGCATAACCAGGGGAGGCCATACATGGCCCCCCCTGGGACCCCCCTAGGAAGCACCCGATGCACACGACACAAAATGCACTACTAGAGGGATCATCAGATGCAGTTTTCGAACCTAACACACCCACACACACACATGCAAAGAATATAACATATACCCAACAAATATTTATTAGTGAGTATATATATATGAAGCGAGAGTTACAAAGAGATGTTTTGAATTAAATTATTTGGATATTTGATTTTATAAAAGGAATTAAATGGGATTCAAGAGGGGTCCCACCTATTTAGTTATTATTTAAGACCCTTAGTTATATATTATTATTATTTATTTGTCTCAAACTAATTAGTTAAATTAATTTGACTTAACTAAAGAAAGGTAGTTCAACTACCATAACTTATTGAGGAAGAATAAAAGTTCAATCAAATGAAGAGACAAGGGGAGGAGAATAGAAGGAGAACCATAGCCATAATGTTTTCTCTATACTAGTGAGATACTTTTAAAATTTCATTCATTCTGAGTTTACTAGAAAAATTAATCCTCTTGATGACAATAGGGTCTTATTGAAGGCAACAGGATTTGAAAACCGAATCACATATTTCAACAACTTTTTTTAAAGTTGTATCCATATCAAAGTAGGAATTCAGATGGAATAAACATTACTCAATTGCAACACTACTAATTGTGAATCAAGTCGTAAAATAAGATGACGGATGCAAAATGAAATCGCATCAATTAATAACTTGATAACTGCACTGTATTCCACAACATTATTAGTTTCACGACCAAGGAAAACACCATGTAGACTGATCAACTCATCCGTAGGTGCATATATTTCCCATGCAGTAGACACTAGGTTTTGAGTATTGTGACTAGCACCATCAACAAAGCCGATATAGGGTAGCGAAGACACCGGCATCTGGAAACCAAGAACAATGCAAGATAAGCAACTAAAAGGTGGAACAAAAATGTAAAAATCACACTAGAGTATGATACACTAAAAATACAAAGCACTTATGCAAAAATAGTTTAAGCATAGTACTTCTTCAACTAAATCCCATTTCTGGGTTCACTCAAAGGGATTCCTTCATACTCTACTAGCTCATAATCCCCTTTCTCCAACACTCGTTTCACGATATAAGGGCCACGCCACATGGGCTCGAATTTACTGGCCTCCAATAAGTCACGATCCTGTTCATAAAGGACAACCAAATCACCCTCAGAAAAAACACGTGGTTTGACATGCTTGTTGTATTGAACTTTGACACATTTCTTCTAAGTTTCAATGCCTAAATCCACATCATGGTGAGTCTCGTCTAATTGCATCAAATAAAAGAGGCATTCCTCTTCTGTTGAGGTGTTAGGGAGAAGTTCAACAACTAGTTTCAAAGATGGGATTTCACATTCAATTGGTAGAATATATTCGATACCATATACTAACTGGAAAGTTGTGAAACCTATGGAAGATTTAACAGATGTACGATAGGCCCATAATGCCGAGAAGAGCATCATGTGCCAGCTTGACTTATGAATTCCTACCATCTGTCAAAGCATAGTAGTGAGAACTTTGTTAATCACTTCAACCTGGCCATTGGCATGTGAATAGTAAGGTGTTGAGTTTTCATTTCGCAGACCCAAATTCTCGGTAAGTTCAGACATCATGAAATTATGAAAATGACTACCATGGTCAGTGGTGATGGCTTGAGGGACACCAAATCTAGTAACAATATGATTCAGTATGAACAACATTGTAGTTTTCCTAGTATTATCAAATGTAGGCATTGCCTCGGCCCATTTAGTGAAATAATCCACGGCTACGATAATGTATCCATGTCCCCCGATCAAGTGAGGGTTACATGTCATGAAGTCAATTCCCCATTTAGCGAATGGACCAACAAAAACTACAGGGTAAAGAGGAGCAGGATGAGATCAGATCTTATTGTTATACATTTGACAAGCATGGCATTTCTAAAAGACATTAATGTAATCCTTAAACAAGGAAGGTCAAAAGTAACCAACTCGTAAGATCTTTTGGGAAGTGGCATACTCATACATATGACCGCCACATGCTTCAGAATGATAGTTATTCAAATATTTCTCAGCTTCATCATAGGTTAGGCATCGTTGAAATATGGAATCAATACCATGATGGTAAAGGGTATCACCAAGGATAATGTATTGATGGGCTTGATACCGAATACGACGACGATCTACACTAGAAAGATCAGGTCGAAAAGTTTGGGTTTGGAGATAAATGATAATGTCTCCATGCCATATGTCATCTGAACTGATCAGAAAGAGAGACTCATCAGGAAAGGAATCCTCTACCATAGTTTATGTCTCAATGAAGGGAAGGTCACATATCAACTTGGAAAAAACCAAAGATTTCTTTGATTTGGCTCGCTCAAACTCCAAATCAAACTCTTGGAGAATCACTATCCATTTGGAGTATTTCCCCCCCAACAATTGTCGAGTAAGGATGTGTTGCATAGGGTTGCAATAGAAAATGATTTTGGTTCTGCGTAATAATATATAATGATGAAAACGTTGAACAATTTGAACAACTTTCAAGGCCAGTTTCTCCACATGCAAATATTTGGTTTCGGTGGTCATGAGACTCCGACTCAATGATCCAGATTATTTTAGGCACGAAATGAGAACGGAGATATAATAAAGAAATGTGAAAAGATAGCTTGGATATCCAATAATATAACATAAATGTATCATATATGCAACCACAAACACATAGATACAGTAATACACAATTTTCTATTAATGAGCGAAAAAGTACGAAGACTGTAAAAATACAGAGTGAAAGACTCGCTAGAATGGTGGCAGTTTATCTCTGAGAAGAGATGTGTCTGCTACTCGCATTCGCAAGAAGATGATTTTACAATGAGGCTCCAGAGGCCTTTTTATCATAAATAAAATACAAAACCCTAACCTCGGAAGATCAAAATCCAACAGTTTTGTGGACCCCATTTTGGGTAGTTTGGTGTATCAACTTCCCGAGGGCATAACTTTGGCATATGATATCCATTTGGGGTGCATGGTAGCTCATTGGAAATGTATCGTCGAGGAGATTCATTTTCGGGGATCAACTAAAGACTTTGGGTATAATTGAGAATCTCTATCCCAAAAAATCTTCATTTAGGCCCTCAAAATGTTAAAAATAGTAAATTGCCAAAATTGTTAGAAAATTGTTTTGAGCCAGTTGGAAGAGGTGGGTGGCCACTGATATCCACCTGGATCAATCCTCCCTCCTTAGGAAGAAATGGTCTCCATTGCATTGATTTCCCAGGGGAGAGGGGAAAGTGATTAAATCTTGGTGTGTTGCTTGCTTTGCTAGAGACGTTGCGTTGTGGAAGGCTTTCATGAACCTGTTGTTGGTGGGGTTAAATTTGTTCAACCAGTCGAGTGACATGAGATGTTTGGGTGCAGAAGGAATATTTTCACTTTTCTTCATTATTTTCGACATGCTTCTATTGGATAGAAGTTGCTTGGGCCGAGGCTTTAGTGGTTGCAGTATCCTTCTATTCACCTTTTGAATAGATTGTGAAGAAGTTGAATTTTGTAGTATGAGATACTAACTTGTGGCATTTTTTAGGTGGGACAATATTTGGAACTACCTATGGTATCCTATAGATATGACCCCCTAGAGTAACAATCACACTGCGAGGTCAAGACTCATAGATAACATGGCGCTTCCACATATATGGCTGGCCCAAGAAAACATCACAAACATCCAGCGAGGAAACATCACATAATACCTCATCCTTGAAGGTTTTGATGTCGTATGACAATAGACACTGTTGGATGACACGAATATATCGTCCCTGGCGAAGCCACCCAATGTTGTATGGTTATGAGTGTGGTGTTGTCGACAATACCCACTGTTTGATGACCTCTGCTGAGATGAGGTTCTTCTGGCTTCTGCTATCAATAATAAGATGCAACGGGGTCCCCTTCACCCACATTTGTGAATGAAAAAGGTGTTCCCCCTCTTTAGTATTTGTGGGTTCTTCTGGTTGAATTGTTGGGATCGCGACAATAGCAGTGGGGTCTGCGTCGATGATCTGTTTTCTATCAATATTTTTTAAATCAGGATTCAGATCCTTGTCTTTGATCTCAACCACCAATGAATATTTTGAGTTACATTCATCAGTGTTGTGCCAGGGGATTTTGAGGAAATCACACCATTTTATGGTGTCCTTCTTCGTCTTTCTGTGACACTTCTTTTCCTGTGGCTTGGATTGGTTTTTGGGAGATTTTTAGTTAGGGTCGTCTTTATAATACTTTGGTTGTTGCGTATTTTTAGACATGAAATCCCAGTTGTTCTGGTGCTTAAATTTATTCTTTATTTTAATAACATATTGATAAGAAACACCAAGTGATCAGATGTCCAGAAAATCCATTTCAGTTTGGATGTATCTGTGTAGAGCCCCATGGTATTTCATAACCAAATGTCGTTCGGAGTATTTGATACCTAGATTGGTGAAAAAGGTATGGAAGATATTGGTGAACTTCATAACTTCTTGGCCCCTCTCTTTCCATAGTGTGGTTCATCTCATGTACTGGTCCTCATAGTTTCCAACATGATAATATTGTTCCTTTACCACATCCACAAAAATATGCCAAGTGGGCTCGGCTCCATATATTCCAAACTCCTCTGTGGAAATTTTCTCCCAGTAATTTTTCCACCAATGTTTGACATGGGGGAGATCCTTAAGGAGTCCGAAGGTGATATTTTCCCTATCAGAGAAATTATGAACAAAGAAATAACCTTCTAGCAGATTTAACCATTTTTCTAAGGCATCTGCATTTATCCGTCCTTCAAACATGGGAATATCAAAATTAACTTGTACCTTGAAAGGAGAGGTGCCTCCAAAGTGGCTGATTGATGAATACACGCCTGTTGTTATCGACATGCATTGAAGGATGTGAGAAAAATTCTCCATCATTTATTCTCTCTGTCACGTGAGAGCTTTCTCAAGCAACAGATTAATAGAATCGCCTGCTCTATCGTTTTTCTTTTCTTCTGTCGTGGAGGGTTTCTTGGGTGTGTGAGAGATATTTTATTTAAGATATATAAGATCGAGACCCAAATTTCTATAATCGGACCTTGTCGGGGACATGCACCGAAAAACGATCAAGAGCAACCTTCTCTAATACCACTGATCTGGATTATTTTAGGCATGAAATGAGAGCGGAGATATAATAAAGAAATGTACGTAGATATCTCTGATATCCAATAATATAACAAAAATGTATCAGAGATGCAACCATAAACACATATATACAGTAATATACAATTTTCTATTAATGAGCGAAAATGTACAAAGACTGTAAAAATATAGAGTGAAAGACTCGCTAGAATGGTTACAACTTATCTCTAAGAAGAGATGTGTCCGCTACTTGTATTCTCAAGAAGATGATTTTACAATGAGGCTCCAAAGTCCATTTTATCATAAAGAAAATCCCAAACCCTAACCCCAGAAGATCAAAATCCAACAATTTTGTGGACCCCGTTTTGGGTCGTTTCGTGTATCAGCTTCCCGGGGGCATAACTTTGGAATACAATAGCTCGTTGTAAATATATCATCGAGGAGATTCATTTGGGGGGCTCAATCAGAGCCCTCAGATATCATTGAGAATGTTTATCCCCAAAAACCTTCATTTAGGCCCTCAAAATGGCCTCGGAAGTTAAAAATTACTAAAAATAGTAAATTGCCAAAATTGTCAAAAAATTGTTTTGAACCAGTTGGAAGAGCTGGGTGGCCACCGATATCCACATGGATCACTCAAATAGTAGATAACATGTTCATCATGTGAATCATCCTCCTAGGCTAGAACCATAGCTATGGTAGAGTTTAAAGAAGCTAAGTATAAGAAATAATCTCGACTATAATCAGGTGGAAATAAGAGTGGTGTATGGGTTAAGGCAAGTTTCAAATATTCAAAGGATTTGTTGGCAGTGTCATCCCATACAAAGTTGTGACCCTTCTTAAGAATTTGGGTAAAACATTTTTTTAATTCAACATAGTTTGGGATGAATCAACGTAAAATGTTTGCCTTCCCTTGCAAACTTTGGAGTTGGCGTATGGTAGAAGGAGGAGGAAAATTGAGAATAACTTCAAAATTCATAAGGTCCACCTAATCCCATGTGTAGAAACAATAAAACCAAGAATTTTTTTTGAATCCACACAAAAAACATATTTATGTGGATTCAACCGTATGTGAGAATAGCGACAACATAGGAAAATGGCTCATAAATGTGTTGGGTGATATTGGTGATGCATGGAATACGCTGGTAAATCATCTAGGTAAGGTTTTACAATGTTCTTAATATCATGAAAAGCGTAAGACATAGAGCGTTGAAAAGTCGCACCAACATTCTTGAGACCAAAAGGTAATTTTCGGTATGTGAAGGTTCCCCAAGGGAAAATAAAAGCAGTCTTGTGTTGATCTGCAGGTAAAAGATTGATTTGATTATAGCAGGAGAAACCATCCATCAAAGAGAAGATTTCACTTTAAGAAAAATCATCAATGATCTGGTCAACGAAAGGGGTTGGATAATTATATTTTGGACAAGCCTTGTTGATATCCCTATAATCTACACAAACATAGATCATTCCTTGTTTCTTCGTAACCGAAACAAAATTAGACACCCAATCATTTAAAGCCACAAGATAGACAAAACCGGATTTAAGAAGTTTTTCAACTTCGAGTTGAACAACACCATTTTTGCGTGGATGTACTGGGAGAAGTCTCTATCTAACGAGTTTAGTATCTGGGTAAGTCTTAATCTCATGTACAACAATATCTGGATCAATTCCAGGCATCTCTTCATAACTCCAGGAAAAAACGTCACACGATTCTTAGAAAATATCTTTGTAAATTTGGATATCATCAGCAGAACATGAGGCATTGATATGAACATTTTCCATGATTCTGAGATTAATTGAAATATCTAGAGTGATGGTGGGTGAAATGTTACCCAAGTTCCCTTCATACAAAACATCGTGTGTTGGTTCAGGAATAGGGGAAATAGTAACAATAGTAGATGGATTCAAAATCCGTTGATAACTCTCTATGGTCTCAGGTTCCAGGAAGAGAATAGAACCATTATGCCCATCCTCCCATGGGGTATCTTCCGTAGACATTATTTTTATGATCATATCATCGGTGTGAAATACCAGGTGAAACGGATCCGGAGACGTGTCTAAGAGAGAAAGAGGAGAATTAGTTTCTGATTGAATAGTTTGATAATCCAATTCTACCAGACTTAAAGGCATTTGATTGTTGTAACGAAGAGAGTCGATAGAGATAGGTACTATCCAAGGGTCATAAGACTCAGGTATTTCACAAACAATGGTTGATATCATGTTAATCAAAGAGAAAAAATGAGTAGTAATATCAGGTGGTGGAATGGGGAACATACCCATTAACGTTGAATCCTTTAGAAGACCCACACCAACATTCTCATAACCGGGAGGTGTTTTCGCAATGAAAGGTACGTTACTAGTACATGAATCATAATTAAAGAAGGCAAGTTGATCGACAGTAACAACCTTTCCTTGGTGAGGGAAACGTATCACACAGAAAAGAGTAGAAATAACTACACTCATAGAATCAATCCAACTACGACCAAGTATAAGGTTGTAATTGAGAGGTGCATTGAACACCTCAGCCACAATAGTAACTTCTTTTCCTTCTAATGTAATATAAAACGAAGGAAGAAAACCATAAGGTTTAAACCATGTACCATGCCTTTAGAGTATTGTGTGACTCAGTAAGGGCATGAGAGCCAATGGATTTCCAACAAGTGACGAACATGACGCAATTCGATGCTCCTTCGTTAATAATGGTTTGAAAAATATTCTTATTTTCCACGATGACTTGTATTTGAAACAATAATTGAGGAGGGAGCCTTGGAATATGATCTTCCAAGTCAAATATTATCAAGTTTGTATCGGTAGGATAAATTCCACCAATAGCATTTAACAATGCCTTCCATTGCATAGGACAACTTTGAAGGACTTTGAGAGCCGACATTGCAGAAGGTTCTTGTGCAAGATCTTCTACAATACTAGAGTTTTGAGTGACACATGCGTGAGGGTTAAATGGTGACTTACGAACAACTCCCTTAGGAGGAGGATGAATAACTATATCTAGACTCGGTCATTCGAGATGAAGAGGAAAATTGGGAGGTGAAGTCGATGGAGGAGGTTGAACCAACGGAGGTTGTGAATCATCAACTTTCTCTTTCGAAGGAGAATAATATTTGGCTAGAGTAGCAACTGCAACTTCATTCTTCTTGGAGTCACTAGTACACATAAGTACATAATATGTGGTAGAGGGAGAAGGTTGGTCATGAATGACCAAATGGGCCTACTGCTGAGAAGGAAAAGGTTGTGAAAAAACGACGAGTGTAGGAGGTGTCCCAGTCCATTGCAGGAACTTAGTAACCTCAACACGTTGTGGAAAATCTTTCATATAATGATCCTCACCATAGATAAGACAAGGATAACGAGGTTTTCACTTTTCTTTGTCATTAACAGGCTGAGTCTTGGGTTTATCGGATTGTTGATTATTATTTTTTCCCTCCTTATTCTTACTCTTCCCTTTCTTTTTATTTTGAGTTTTATCGGTAGGTGTAGATTGAATCGAATTAATGTTAGAGGTTTTACCAGGAGAAGGAGTCAGAGGAGGAGTATTTTGTGCATTAACAATAGTATATTTGGGATTGGAATGATTGGCTTGTTTAGACTAAGACTTAGTGTTAAAAGTGTCAATAATTCCACTAGCATCATGAGAAGCTACTGGAGGTGTAGGGGTTGGATTTGTAGATGGGCGAGGAGCATCATGGATCAATTCATATAGTGTGCCTGTTTGTGAATAAATGAGATCCAAGTATTGAGAACGACTAATCACCTGCTCTTCAGTGATGACATCACGGGCTATAGGACCAATGAGTGATTTGGTAAATGACTCAGCCAATAGTTGATCAATAAAGGGAACTTTGGTTCAGTGTTTTCTCCTCCGCCACTCATGAATATGATCGGAAATGTGAGTAGAGGAGGATTCTTTAAATGAACTAAAAATTTCGGTTCATGTTTCATATCATATTGGTAACTGGTAATACGTTAAGAAATCCATAGCTAAGGTGTTGAAATCATTGAAGAATACTCCTGGAAATTTGATATACCATTAGTAAGAGTTCGTTGGAAAAGACGTAATCTAATGGAGTCATCCATCAAGGAATTGGATGAACACCAAAGATGAAAATTCATGATGTGATTATTTGGGTCATCTCCTGATCGACCATAAAACTTGGGAATGTATGAGGGTAACTTGGTAGGTATGACTGACCAATAAGGAGAATGCAATATTGGATCATTCAAAATCCTAGATAAATGTGGTAAATCCAAAGTATCAAGAAACGACAACTGTCTGTTCACTTGAGGAAACTGGTAATTTTGAGGAGGTAATATTGTAGGTATACTAGTAGGACCATAAGAATTATGTAGATAATTAGAGGGTCCTGTCAAATTCAATGGTGGAGGGTTTTGAGTCAAATAGCCAACATGAGTTGGTTTATTGGGTAAGCTTCCTTGGAAAGGAGCATTAGACTGAAAACCTTAACCCCAGGTAGGATTCATAGAGCCCGAATATGGTTTCTCAGGATAAGAGGGTACAAAAGAATTAACTTGAGGAGTTTTCCCCTCAGGCGGTTGTTGATTGCCTTGGAAAGGAAAATTCCAAGGTTGAGATTGTAATCCAAGGATATATTTCCCATACACTAGGTTATGACCCCCAAGTTGGGGTTTCCCCCCAACTTGAGGTTGGACCCCAACTTGAGGTTGGCCGCCAATAGGAATTTGAAAACCAGAAGTGACGGAATGACTTGTGCCTCCAAATTTATTAGATATAATTAGTCTAGGACAATTATATCCTCCAGGTGGAGGTGGAGGAGGAATTTTAGTCCCCCCGGAGAGAACCTGGGTAGGTGTAGGAACAAAAATACTAGCAGCATTATACCCAAGAGGAACAAAAATATTAGGCCCTCTGGATGGACTCTGGGCATGATTAGCAATAGAATTATTCAGAGCATTATACCCAAGTGGAAGTGATGGATTTGAACTAAGTGGAAGTGGTGTTCCAATAGGATCTTGAGTGATTACCACGCTTCCGAGAAAAAAAAGAATAACTCTTGGGACCATGGCAGAGCTAGCGAGCTAGAGGGGAAGAATTGTATGAGAACCAACCAACAATTGGTCTGAGACTGTGACAACATTACTGGTTCTTCCAGTAAAATGATCTAAAGGTATTGTATAAGCAGTGGAATTCGTAGGTGTATGTGATGCCATAGGTTGATTAGAGGTCCTCAGGCGTAGGTGACTCATTCCTAGTTTTTAAAAAATATTGTGTCCTGAAGAGGTCCTCCAAGGAGAACGGATAGGGACAGAGATAGGATTAAAACTTCCAGCAGTATGAATCATATTTATAAATGACTCACTCTGAAAGGGTGGATCATCTACACCAGACTCTGTGTAAGGTCCAATAGGTATTCTAGTATAATCTTTAGCAACAACGTCTCCTGATGAATTTATCCGTAGAAAAAGTGGATCTTGTACAACACTCAATAATGGATTTATAGGAAGTATTGATGCCTCCAACGGAGTAGAACTTCCAATCTAATATGCTACGTCGTTATTGACTACTCCTTCAGGAGAACCCTCTAGTGAGTTAGGAAGCAAATGAGTGTATTCTTCCAGCTCTTCTGGAGGTAACCCTTGCATCCTACGTGAACAACGAGGGTCAATGTTGGCCGCACAAAATAAAGAATGAAATAAATCTATGGCCAACTAGAGAAACAAACATCACTCACTAATAAAATCTAGATATCAAACACACAAACAAACCTTCCTATTTTGAAGTCACTAGTTGGTGATCAAATCCAACGTCACAAAATCAAGACAAGAAGGGGCTAGGATAAAGAGAGTGGAAAATTTATGTTGATGACCTTCTTAACGGACTTACACGCTAGTGCAAGCTCCCACACATAATCATAGGTATACCCTCCAAGGATCCTGAGTGATTTTGTCCAACGTCGATTCCAGGTACCATGAATACTTTCCCCTCCACATTCACCTCGTGTAAATAATATAAAGAGATAGGACACTAAGGTTACCAATTACGATAATGATACCTAGAGAAGCAGTCGACAATCCAATCCATGCACAAGGGTAGGGTATCTAAGCTCGAAATCAACTTGAGAAGGTCCCCATATGATTTTCTTATCCAATGACCCCAAATAATATGCGCAATCTGTTAAGAACCTAAATAGATCTACAAATATAATAACCACAAATACTAAATACACAATAGATCCATAAAACAAGATAGAAGGAACCACACTTTATTATTACCAAAACCCTTGAGGTAGGGCAGCACCATACAATGGATCATATTATGGAAGGAATCCTCTCCTATTCACTTGCCTCTTCGAGGGGGATTCCTCCTATTGAGCTACCACTCCAAATACAATAATTCTCTTCATGTCCCATTACATTGCTTGAACCCCTTTATATAGTGCTACCATCACCTAAGAACATTCTAGAGGAGGAATCGTCTAGAAGTAGAACCTTCTAAGAAGTCCTCTTACATTTATTATATCTAACTACCCATTTATTATATCTAACTACCCATTTATTATATCTAACTACCATAGTGGGCCTTATTTAATAATATAGTGGACCTAGTCCACCTTACAATTTATCCACTATTATCACTATGGGCCCTCTGTGGTCCCCCACTACCTCTCTAGCTACCTTACATTCCATCCCCCTTATGAAAGCATTGTCCTCAACGCTTGATGTACAACCATATACTAGGGTCCCATGGATAAGTGTGGACCATAGTGATGAAGTAGACTAGAGAACCAGGGTT
>ML794147.1:124329-138766 GCA_009831015.1 Picea engelmannii
TGGCTTTGTCAATGGTGTTGAAGTTATTTTATAAACATCGTGACTCTTTGATTAAGACATTATTTCATGTTATAATCCCCTGCAAAGAAAATTCTATTGTTTGGTTATAACATTGAGCTTATCCTAATACTATATGGTCTCAGAGTGAATTTATTTCAAGGAGCTTAAATCCTTTTTCAAGTCTTATTCTTTTCTTCCTGAAATGAAATCTTACCAGATCATAGATAATTGCTTCACCCAGTAAGTCACCATTTTTTGGGCCCCAACAACTCCCCCTAAATATTTATAAAATTTAAAGGGCCCCCATTAGAATCTTAATTATTATAGTGAGCTACAGGACCAACATTTTCAAATAGTTCCATACATTGGCTTGCTTTGAGACAAATTTAAGACATTCACTATAGTATGAGACATTCATTACAAGAGTATATGTCAAAATTTAGAAATGAGCATAGAAATCACAATTTAAACAAAAACATTATTTTTTATCAACTGTTTACTTTTGTTTAAATTATGATTACATGTTCTTTCTTTTGCTCATTAGCAAGTTTGACTATTTTGAATAATGGGTTGAATACTTCATCAAATAATATCTTGGTTGGTTTCTCCTTTTCATAAAATCATTTGGTGATATTAATTAATTAAATTCTTTTTTCATTTTGCATCTCATTTCAAAATAAAAATAATTAAAAAAAAAAAACGAATTATCTATCATTTGTTTGATTTTGTAAAAGAACAAAATTAATATTTTTCTCTTCTCCATTAACTTGAAGCTTCTAGAATTTTAAGATCATATTTGAAAGGAAATTATAAAAAATGTTTGTTTAGAACTTATAGTTAATTTAAATTCATTTTTTATTTTATTGTTCTAGATTTTGTTTTATTCACAATTTTTAGGTTAGCAATTTAGGTTTATTTTTGTTTCATAGGTTTCTATTCTCAGTTATTTAGTACGGATATGATCATGGCTTGATTTTATTATCTAAATATGTTCAAGATGATTGATCCAAAAATAATATTGGATTGTTGAAAATAAATTTATGAGTAACAACAGATAAAATTTGGAAATGCGTCAAGAGCAGAGACACAATTGTGCGAGACTAATTGCAGCCAAATCATGAGGAATTTGAAGAAACGGTTGAAAACCCATCTCCCAAATGGACCCATTTAGTTTCAACGAAGAAATTTTCCCAAAAAATGCACGATTTGAGAGATATTTGTGTCTTTTTAGGAGACAAATTTCAGGTGGCGGAAATTATTAGTGACGCCCAGACTGTTTATTCATGGTATAAATATATGAAAAAGTTTAGAGCCATGGACATGCAGGAAATTAAGAGGAGGATTTTTATCCTTTCTCTTTTGTATATTATTTATTTTGCAAACTTTTCTTCTTTTCGAATGGAGTAACGGATGGTTGGAATCTTTGGGAGAATGGACGAGTATTTTCAAAGAGGAATATAAATTCCATGTTGCTTAATGGCTTTTGTCTTGTGAGTAAAATTGTTTTATTTTCATTATAATATCTTCATATTCTTTGAATAATTGGTTATGCATTGATTTAAATTAGCTTTAGTCTTTTTTATCAATACATGGTTAATTGCTATCATTTATATATTAATTTTTTTTAATCTTTAAGAATCTATTATCCCAAAAGTTTTTCCTGGACCATATGATGAACAAATTTTGTTGAAACTATATGAGAAACCAATTTACTCTTTGGATTTTGTGCTTTTGTAGATTGTGCAATGTTAATATTGTTTCTCATATAATTTTTAAATATGAAACTTTATTTGTATTTAATTAGCTTTAGACTATTCTACATATAATTTTTTATATCATGTTTGTGTTTATGTTGTTCATTATCTTTTGGTTTAGTTTATATTTGTGACTTATCATCTATTCAAGTATTTTGAGTTTACATATGATGTTAGATAGCTAGTAACACCATTCCCGAGAATTGGAATTTCTTTCATTTTCAGTTATTAGGCATTTCAAGGTCACAAGATATATAATTATTTGTCTTTCTGTCATTATAAAATCGCTCCAGAATATGAAACACTTCCTTGAATTTCTTTAGGAAGTAGTATGTTTTCTTTTGTCATAGGTTTACACTTGACACAGGTTAAGAGGACCTCATACAAATACATAGAGATGAATTTATCTTAGTATTGTTGATCAGTGAGAGGTCAGTTAGTGCATTGCTTTCTTTAATTCAGATTTGTGTATATATGAATGAGACAATGATTGCATTAATTATCTTTGACTATTTCGGTGTCATTGTTTCAATTATATTTACTTAGTATTTATTATTTTAAAATCTTTAAACATTAAAAATAAATAAAAATTATGTTCTTACTTTATCTTATTTTGAAACATTATTATAAACATTCATTTTCACAAGATTTCAAGTAAACCTTGTAAACTGTATATAGATTGTTTATAATCATTTGTATATTCACATTTATTTTTAATAAACATTAGTAAGTAATATGTATCATTTTTTAGAATCATAGATTTTAGATTAGTTTCATTTCTTTTATTACTTTTAGGACTTTAGTTGGCCAACAGAGCCATTAAACTCGTAGGGTCATTTCATTCCAAACGGCTTAGGGTATTTAGACAACCTCAGTCCGGATTTGACCTTCCAGTTGACGGTGTGTCACTTACACCCATCAAAACATACCAAGAAGAAAGTCCAAACCATAACCAAGAGAGAGTCCAAGCCTAAAACCGAAAATACAAGTTGCAGTAGCTACAACTGCAGCTACTCTCCAGACTTGCGCACAACTAAATTTCTGCAGTTGTGAGAAAGTGTGTGCTAAATGATCTCTAGTGCTCAGTATTTATACTATTCCTTCTTAGTTTTCTGGGTCGACTTCTCTTCCTAGGGGATAAAACTCAATATTAAATTAATATATTTAGCGGGCTTGTCTTCTAGTCTTACGATTCAAAGCTTTAGGGTTTCTCTTGCTTCCCGAAATATTCTCTTCTTGTCAAGGTTACAAGTGGAGGCTAATACCTCCCCCAAAGACCATAATATCAACAAATTTGACTTAACTAAAGAAAGGTAGTTCAACTACCATAACTTATTGAGGAAGAAGAAAATCTCAATCAAATGAAGAGACAAGGGGATGATGATAGAAGGGGAACTACAACCATAAGGTTTTCTCTATACTAGTGAGATAATTTTAACTTTCATTCATTTTGATTTTACTAGAAATCTTAATCCTCTTGATGACAATAGGGTCTTATTGAAAGAAACAAGATTCAAAAACCGAATCACATATTTCAACATCTTGTTATAAAGGTGTATGATTTGTCTTTGATAGTCTATGTATTTTTGTTTTTGCATGAATTGAGTTTCATGGTTGATAAAGAATATATTGTGGAGTCAAGTGACAAAAATTTGTGGCAAGTGGATTTAGATCTTTAGCTTTGGTTTTCTTCTTGATTGTCAGATTATTTTTGTATGGTTCCCATCAAAGTCTTCTAAGTTTGATTTTGGTCCCTACCCTTACAGGGGTTTGTAGAGAGAACTTAGTTTATGTATCTCATAATGAAATAAATGAAAAATCAGATTATTGTTTCAATATCAAAGATGTGTTTTAATGACTTGGTTCATTCTTTTTCTTTGATCTCCATATATACATTTGTATAATTTTTGTACACATGTATACAATTTTGTTCAAGTTTACTTCTTTTGCATTGAAATATACAACATATAAAAATCAACCTTGATCCTTTGTAATTAATACTTGTGGATTAAGTGATTGGTTTTTAGGCTATAAACCCCAAGTGACATTCCCAACTATCTTTTGTTAGCCAAAAAAGATCTAAAATTGCTTGATTAAGGTTTTCCATACCTTTTCCTCAACAACCATGAACCTGACTCTGATCATAAAACTTTAACCCTAACTCTAAAATATTTCATGAACAGGAGCGTCATTGAAGAGAATTTTGATAATTAAAGGCAATTGTGCATTGAAAAAAGTAAATTTGACCTTTTCTTAAAGGATTTAAATAGTAAATTAAATCTCCTAACTTGTAAGGACAACATTGAAGAACTCTATCATAATTTTACAACTACCCTTTCCACTTCTATTAACAAGTTCTCTTTCAAGGTGTCCTGTAAAAAGAATAATAGAATGACCAACCATTGGTATGATAAAGAATGTAAAATTGCTAGGAAAAACATTAGGTATTATTCTAATGAGTCCTTAAAAATCGATAAGATCAATACGTACAAATCCCTAATTAAAAGGAAAAAAAGGTACTTTATCAATAAAAGGCAACAGAAGCTTTCACAACTTTCTAAGGTGGATCCTAAGAATTTTTGGAGCCAAATTCTAAACCTTAGTACTGAACAAAATAATATGATTCCCTTAAGGGACTTGATTTCCTACCTTAAAATTATTTACAAGTTCCCTAATGCCATGGACACCGTTCCTATTATCCCTACAGAGGATGGATTTTTTTCTTTAGATGACATAGAGTTTGGGGTTAAGCGTCTTGCAAATGGGAAATCTAAGGACATTGAAGGCTACCAAGATGAAATTATTTAAATTAGAGGGCCTATTATTATCCCTCACATACACAAGCTCTTCAATTTAGCAGTCAAGAAGGGCTTCCCTACGCCATGGGCGCAAACCCTCATTGTTCCTATTTTTAAAAATCGGGATAGAAAAATCCCTCTAATTATAGGACCATTATGATTAGCCCAATTTTAGCCAAGCTTTATGGAAATATTTTGGAAATGAAGATTAACCTTTGGATAGAAAGTCACAGTAAAAGAGCTAAAGACCGGGCCTGGTTTAGGAGATATCATTCAACTATGGACCATATTGTTACCTTTAGGATCATTGCAGAGGAGTTCCCCAATACTAAAACCAATCTTTTTTGTTGTTTTGTTGACTTTAGAAAAACAATTGACATGGTTCCTAGGAATAAGCTTTGGAATATGTTGGAAGAGATTAAACTACCTCTCGAGTTGAGGGATGATGAAATAAGGATATATGATAAAATTATTTCTAAGTTTAAAAACAATGAGGGATGGTCGAAAGAGATTAACTGCAATATTGGAGTCAAACAAAGTTGTCCCTTGTCCCCTACCCTTTTTGGCATATACATTGACAAGTTAGAAGATTGCTTGGAAAAAGAAGGTTGTGTCGGCCCTACTGTCACTGGTATAGTCATCAATCTTCTTCTTTATGATGATGATATTGTTCTTATGGAAAGGAGTCCCCATGATATTCAAAACCAACTAAGAATCCTTAAGGATTTTTTCTCCAATATGGGTATGACTATTAATATTGATAAGACTAAGGTCTTGATTATTAAATCTAATAAGATCACTTATGATACCTTTGTATACGATAAAAAAAACTTGGAGGAAGTGAATTCATACACATATCTTGGAATTGATATTCACCACAAGATCAACTGGAATTATAACATTGAGAAAAGGATTATTGGGGGATGGAAAGATTATTATGGGCTTGAAAATAGTTGTAAATCAACCGATGTTTGGAGTTGGGATAAGAAGAAAATTCTCTTTGAGACTCTTGTTGCACCTGTTATTATTCATGGATGTGAAGTCTGGGGTTGTAGTATCTCTCTTGAATATTGGACAAAGATAGAGAAAATAAAAAAGAATTTTATAACCTATAATCTCAAAATTAAAGGAAATGCACCTTATCCCATCCTCCTCTTAGAAGAAAGCCTCTCCCCCATTGATATCACGGCTATGACTAGATACCTAATGTACAAGAACAAGTTAAATAACATGGAAGATGATAGGATTCCTAAAGTTGCTTCGAATTCGAGTCGTAACCACCATTGACTCAAGCGAGGATGGCATAAAGATGCCTATTGTTGGATAAACTATTGGGGAATCATGGAAGACACCATTTTGCAGAGTAAAGATACTATTAAAATATCATCAAATAAAAATTTAAGGAGAAAATGTGGTGTGATAAAGAGCTAGAGGAAAAAAGAAAATTAAGGTATTATAAGGATGTAATCAGCCCTAATATAGAAGATCAAAATTATCTATTTGTTTTGACAAGTGTAAATAAAAAAATAAGCATTGCTAAGATAAGAAAAAAATCTCAGGAGCTCCATAGTGAAACTGGGCATTGGGCAATTCCTAAAACGCCATGGGATGAAAGAGTGTGTCACCTTTGTGACACTAAGAAGGTTGAAGATGAAAATAACTTTCTCTTAAATTGTCCAGCCTATACCTAGATTAGATCTTATTTTCAAAATATTTGTCACACTACCAACCTTCCTAACCTCTTAACTCAACAAAACTATGGTGATCTTGGAAAACTTCTCTTAATGCTTTTCTAGCACAGAAACAAAATTCTAAGGAATGGAAAGTAATCACTTACCTTCTTAAGGTCTGATAGACCAATTCGGTTTTAGTGTACGTTAATCATCATCATCTTCATCTAATTTTAAGTTTGTTTTTATAATATATATTTTTTTATATTTAATTTCAATTTTTTTTATAATATGATTTTTTATATTTAATTTCAATTTTTTTTTATGATATAATTTTTTTTATATTTAATTTCAAATTTATTTTTATAACACTGTTTTTTATTATAAAAAATTATTGTCTACCCATAAAACAAAACAAAAATAAATTGTTAATAAAATAAATATAATCCTTTATTACAATATTTAAACCATTCAAATTAGTTGCAACATGATCTTGCAACTTTGATGGCAATGCAAGGAAAATCCACATGTATGGTAAAGGAAAGTTTTTTTTTAATATCCAATGAAAAGGGTCTACTCATTTTATTGGAAAAGGAGTGCATGTGGATGGTTTTTAAAGTACATATGGATGGATTTTCAGTTTGATATAGTACTTTTTATAAGTTTGAAAGTGTCATAGAGCTATTATCCTTATAAAGTCATCAACAAGATTATATAAGAACATAATTTTCTAAAAACAAAATTAGTGATCTATATGTTTATTCAAAATAAAACTTTTCAATGGTTTATAAAATAAAAGATAAAGAGGGGTTTCCTAACCAAATAGCTTCATCTCTTTTCCTTATGGTCAAAATAGAAATCAAGCAACTTATGATAGGGAGAGGCCCTCCACTTACGATAGGGAGAGGCCCTCCACTTTGTTCTCGATTTGTAATAGTAATTTGTGATAGAGAGAGGATAGTTTGACTGCTCCTTTTGCTAGTGTGTTTTCTTTCATATTTATATCCCTAAATATATGAGTAAAGAGGGATTTTGAAATTTTACTTGTGTTTTCTAAAATCCTTGACTTTTTCTTGATGTAATAACCTAATATCTTGTGATGCCCCCATAAACTAACCTATAACCGCATGTGAATCCACATATATTGTCGATTCTTTAATATCTATGTTTGAAGGAAGGTTTAAAAGAGTAGAGATAGCAAGAAGTTTACCTGAGTTATTGATGACTCTCCCTAAGCCAAGATTAAAAGTCAATTTAGATCTATTGGGTAGAATAATAAAAAACCCAACCCTATGAATAAGGCCCAAGTTTCATGGAGAGTCCCTATTAAATTAGCTTTAGGCCAAAAAATGATCATAATGTGGGTGAAGGATGAGTTGGGGTGATTGGGACACTTTGGAGTTGATTCTCTCAACCTACTCGCTCTTATCTTATAAGAGGTTTTGTACAATTTTGGATATTTATTTTGGAATAATTGTTCACTCCCAACTAACCACATGGACCGCATAACCTTTAATACAATTCATTTCTTATTTTTATTTTCGACATTTGAATAATTGTCCAATGTTATATTAATGTTGGCCCCATTCCACATATGGTGTCAATGGGTTAGCCTACAATTTATGGCCTAGATAGTTTTTATGAAATGACAATGGACTAGAAAGAAAGAAAAGAGGTTATGGAATATAGGTAACCCATCATGTTAGCTTTATTCTCTACAACATATTGTCTCACCTCTATATTATGTACTACACCATACCAGCATATTCATCAATTTTAGATGTTGAAACAAATAGCCATAAAATAAATATAAAATGCAAAAGGAAACAATACTCTATAAATATGGATTCAAGTTAACTTTTAGTTGTATTTCAAATTACAAGAATAATTATACAACTAAAATTTAAATGTATAAAAATGTCTACTATATAGAAAGTAGAAGAAAAACTTGTGGCAATGCCATCTAACAAGTTTTCAATAATGAAATAAAAAGAAAAAGAAAATTGTTTAGGTTTTTTTTTAACGAATACTATATGTTTTTGTGTTTATTATTAAGAGTTAAAGAAAGTTAATTTATGCTTATTTATGAATACGTGTTATTTGAATACATCATTTTATAACATATGTTATATGTATTACATATAACATATATAGTTAAATGTTTGAAATTGTCAACAATGACTTATCAAGTCAATACAAATGTTGTGTTGTTAATTCTTTGACTAAGGTCAAGTCTCTCCAATAATACACTCATTCTTATGCTCATGTTAGTTGTATACAAGTATGTGTAATAGTAGTTGGGGATAGGTAAAAACTATAGAATACCCCTCACTCTTAGCTTATTATCCAAATTCCAATTGGGATATTATTGACTACAATCACTCCTAAGTAGAGTTAGGTACAAGTCTAGGTATACATATTGAACTACCACTTACCTATAACATCTTAGCCAAAAACTTCCAAATTAAATGTTATTGGTTGTAGTCACTCCTGTAATCCTTGTTCTATCAACATAATTATTTACTTGACAACAAATATTACCTCAAAACAAAACAAGAACTCTAAACTAAAACCATTAAATTCCCATAAAAAATTCTTGGAGTATGTTTCCAATTCAAAAGGTGGTGCTCTAAGTATGAAGACTTCATTCAAAATCTATTTAAAAAATAATAATGTCAATGTAATAATGTTTTCTAAGGGGTATTTGGTGGGGTCCCTTTTGTCTTTATTTATTTTTAAATAGTGTTATTAAATCCACTTCATTCAAAAGCTATTTAAAAAACAATAATGTCAATGTAATAATGTTTTCTAAGAGGTATTTGGTGGGTGTCCCTTTTGTCTGTATTTATTTTTAAATAGTGTTATTAAATCCACTACGTTTTTCATGGTTATATTTTTTTTATTTTTTTTAGAAAACCCATTTTCTTTTTTCTGATTTTTGTTTTTCCTTTGGAGGTGTTAAAAAATCTCCATATTTTTCATCATCACTTGTTTTAAGTGACCTTGATATCACCATTGTTTTAAGTGACCTTCATATCACCATTATCGTCATTTTTTTCTAATAATTATATTTTATTTTTTTTAAATGAAGGATGAAAAATCACTCAACTTCTTTAATTTTCTTAATTCTATAAAATTCAAGAGAAATTCTACTTTAATTTTATAAAATATTAATAAAAAAAAATTAAGTATTACAATTTTTTTGGAAATTAAGAACATGATCTCCTTTAATTTAGAAAAAAAAATATTTTTTCCTTTGTTTTCACTATGGAGGGAATGGAGGGAATGGTAGCCCCTTTATTTCTATCATCCAATCTTAAAATCATATAATACACTAAAACGTTTTCACTATGGAGGGAATGGTAGCCCCTTTATTTCTATCATCCAATCTTAAAATCATATAATTCACTAAAACAATTGAGAAAGTGATCAAAAATTTTTTAAAATGGTGAAATTTTTGAGAATTTAGGATGCAATGAGAGACAAAATTGCCCCTCCCCTCATGCTAAAAAAAACATGAAAAAAAAATCTTTGATAATTTGCTTTAAACATCAAAAAGAAAAAACATGAAATTTCATGAAAGTTAATAAAACATTTCAATATGAAGAGAAGGAGGAGGGTATGATTTCCACCATATCCCTTAGAAAGGGGGATTTTAGGCATTCCCTGCCCCACCCCCTTCCATGTTCAATTTGTGTCAAAATTTCATAAACTTTTACAATTTGTTTTGAAAATTTTGAACAATTTATCAATTTGTTTCATGCAGTTAGACAATGGGGCAAGGGAGTAATGCATATCATAACCCCCCTTCTCCTTCTCCATCCTCAAAATTAATACAAAATTCAAGAAATTGCTCAAATATTTGAATAAATGGAAAAACTTCCCAAAATTTTAAATAACTTATTGCATGGAAAGAAGAGGATATGTTGAGCCCCCTCCCCACTACTTCAAATTTTCTTAAATTTCACAAAAATTGTCAAAATTTACAGGATTTCACCTATTTTTAACCATTTGAGTAATTTGTCATGTTTTGTAAATTGTATGATTTGAATATTTGGACATAGAAATTAAAGTGAAGCCATTCCCTTAAAGTTGACAGTTAAGGGAAAATTGTTCATATATTTTTTTGAATTAAAGGAAATTTTCTTCCTAAATTTTCTTTTAATTGTAAAATTTAAAACTATTTCCCATTAAATTTTATAAAAAAACGATTCCTTTTAGTCTTAAACTTGACTTGGGGATTCTTTGAAGAATTCTTTCAGGTTGAACCATAGCAATAGGAGTGTCTAATACATGTGGAGGAATATAAAAGTTCTTTCCAATTCTTTGATTCCTTCCAAAATCTTGAGATTTGTTTCCTCCATATCGACTATTGAGATATCTAGTATATCCTCTATAATCTTATGAATTGAAGATAATTTTGATGGAATCATCTCTCTAAGACCAATGGTGGAACGATATTTTCCCTTTTTATTCTTCAAAGTTATTTCAAAGATTCATTTCTTTGAAGACTTATCAAATAATGCATTATGTATGGAAAATGTTTTTTCATAAAAAAAGACTTCATCCTAGACAATAAGTGTGAAAAAAAACTGTACATTATCTTGTGCTCATTCCTCTTCATCCAGAAACTTGATATTTTCAGTGTCAACATCTAAATATATATCATCAAGAGAAATATCAATTTTAGGTATGTTTTGTTCTTCCCCTCCCCGTTGAGAATTAATTATTTTCCTTTTCACTTTCAATTTATGAGGGTTTTCTAAATTTCCTAGAGGAGGATTTTTCTCTCCATCATCACCTAAAGTATTATTTGAGGTTTTTCTCTTTTGATTCGCTACAGACTGAGGATTTAATTTAGGAGAAACAATTCTATGAGAAACAGTGGGAGATCGGGAACTTATTTCACCTGAGGGTTTCCCTCTTTGCTTACAATACTGTGTAGAACTAACTATGGTTTCTATATTACCAAAACATTTCTTAGTATCTTGAGTAGGAGGGTCATGGTTGTCTCCTTCTTCTTATCCAAATGTAAGGGTATTAACTAATGTAGGACTCAGTCTAACTGATATCATATGGTTATAAAAAAGGTGGTTAGGATCAAACCCCTTGATTTCTTCTACAATTTTTAAATTGTACTGGTCAAAATACGAAGCATATTCATCAATATTGGAAATTCCTCTCAAAATAATTTCAACGACTTTCCCAGGAAAAGGAATAAACTGTTTTTTCCTTTTTTTCATAAAAAACATGGAACCAAAATTTATATTTCCTTGCTACCTCTATAATAAACAATTTATCTGACACATAATAAGGAAGGAAGATAGGTTTTTCATGAGAACAAAGAATCTTGATCATATTATAATCATCCATTTTCTTTGGAACTCCCTTTGTATTTAGAAAGGAAGATGCTTCTAATGAAAGTATACAAGTATCCTCTCCAAGGAGAAATTTCTTAAATTCAGACAAAAAATCATTATATACTTCATAAAAGTAGTGAATAACCTTTTGTCTCCATAGAGTCTGATACCACATAGTCACAGGGTTGAATGAATTTACCTTCTTTCCAATACTCAAGCCTTTAAAAATATGGAAGTATGTAATGGAAAATATCTAATAAGAAGCCATGTAAAACTTTTTCTCATTCTTAAAATTCATTAATTGTGAAGAAATTCCATTAGATATAATCTTCTCCCAGTCGAAGAAAACACTTTTGTGAACAATAAAATGTAGAATATATAGAGTTAATTAAGGGATAGTGGTTGTAGAATCTTGACCAGTGATTCTTGTAAAAACCCAAGCAATTTATCGATAATGGTCTTTCAAAGAACTGACCTGGACTATGGATAAGTCTTGTGGTATTGTTGTAGGGTCTTGCAAATATTCTTGTAGGAGTTCTATTCCATTATTTCTTCCTTTCAGAAAATTTCTAGCTTCATCTCCTTTGTATGTTATATTTGACTCTAGTAATTTTAGCATTTTCTTGAAGACTAAAGGTGCTAATTAAATAGGGGATTCGTTTTGTAGTGGAATTGTCCTTTTGTTATGAATAAATTTGTCTATGTACCAAGTGATAATATCATTGCAGTCGAAAACTTCCAGTACACAACCAACCAGAGCTATACCCAATGTCCAAACTTTGTTGTTGTCTCTATCTGGCGATGTTGAATAGAACCAATATGATCTCGACCAGTGGTAATTATGATCTTCTCTAGTGAACAGATTCAAAGGATCCCCGCAGAATTGTTGTTTTCTCTCGACCATATTTACCAGGTTGATGAACTTCTTCATAATACCACTTAGATCAATCATATAATATTCTTCAATAATAGTTGAATCTTTTTTTCAATGGAAGAGTTAATATGGAATAAATGTGATTTCCTTGAGAAAAATTTCATTAATATCAGAATGTTCGAAATTCAATTTTAGCAGTTAAGTCCATATTAAAACTATATAAAAGTGTCTAAGAATAAATAAAAAAAATCCACCCTTGTGAACATTGACCTATATAACACAACATGGCCACCTTAATTTATTTTAATATGTATTCCTATTGTATTTTGTTATTTTTTAATTTTATCAAAATCTATTCATGTAAACCAAGAAAATAAAGAAATATGAGTAAAAACACCAAAAATTTTGCCTAAAAATACCTCTTCCTAATAAAAGTAGGGGGATATCTCCATACAAATGACACCATCATGACATATGTATACATTTCTAGGTAAAGCGATAGGGTTTGACTCAATAAATTATAGCTACCATTTCGATTATATAAACAAATAAATTGGTATTACTACCTTGTCCCTAATTATTTTTTAATATATCACTTTGGAGATTCGAGTATCTTAGAATTTTTTAAGGTATGTAATGTGTTTCTTCACATCTACATAAAGGTTGATGTTTTTCCATTTTTTTTAGTGTTAATTAACATGTAAAATAAAAATTCAATATTTACAAATACTATTCTTTACATTAACTATTTATTTTTTATGTTTTAAATTGTTAGGTGAATTTTTGTTACCCTCGTCAAATATTTCACCTTGCACATATTGAGATTTACATGCCATTATGAAAGACATTGGAATGGAGTACCAAAGTATAGATGCATGTCCTGATGATCATATTATATATTATGGACAACATGTGTCGAAAACAAAATGCTCGGTATGTTGTATCACTAGATATCGAACCGATCAAGTAACAAAAATGGTCCCTCGAAAGGTTCCCCGACATATTCCCATAATTCCACATTTGCAGTGACTGTTCAGGTGCCAAAGCAAAGCATAGTTTATGGATTACCATGCATGGAAGAGAATTGAAGATGGTGTTCTTCGAATGCCTGCAAATGGTTATGCATTTAAGTAAATTGTTGCAAAATGGACAGAATTTACAAATGAACCTCGTAATGTTAGGATTTCATTGGCAATTCACGGTGTTAATCCATTTGGAGAGATTCGGTATATTTACTCAGTGTGGATTATTTTTTTTATCAAAAATAACATTCCTCCTTGGATTTCAATAAATAGGGAGCACATAATGTTGACAATGATTATTCCAGGTATTTGTTTACATTAATTTTTCGAATTAAAATTTTTCATTTTTCTCTTTTTTTTCATAACATCTTTTATTTATTTATTTATGTATATATACATACCATGGTAGTAATTTCGTGTGATTTCAAACAATTAGGTAAGTACCAAGTTAAATATATGAATGTGTATATCGAGCCTCTTATCGACGAGCTACTAAAGTTATGGGAGGGAATCACTATGTATGACATCTGTAAACCAATTGGGCAGAAGAGATTTCAATGACGTGGAATACTTTTATGGACAATTCATGATTCCCCAAGACTAACACATTTTTGTGGTATGTAACGTTCCATATTGCATGCTTTAATAGTATATAATTAATTGAATATATCATGCATGTTGTTTAAATAATCATTTTGTAAATATATTAATAATTCACATTAATCCATCTGTTGTAGGTCTTCAAACAAAGGGTAAATTTGCATGTCCAGTTTGTGGTCCTAAGATGAAATCTTGTTGGTAAAAACGTTTAGGAAAGGAGGTGTTTAGTGAGTATAGACATTTCCTCTCTAAGAACCATAAGTATCATACTACTGAAAAATATATTTTCAATGGGAAACAAGAGACTGGACTAAAACCACAAAGAATGACACCTCGCCTATGGAAGTTGGCATATGACA
>ML794147.1:144496-154664 GCA_009831015.1 Picea engelmannii
ATGTGTTTTACTTGTAATGTAATATGTATTTATATGGTTTGTTGAAACATGTTATTTTCTTGCGTCGTGATATGTAGATGGTTGTCATTGAAATAAATCCATGAAGATGATAGAAAGTATCGGAAGAGATAAATTCCTTGGCTAATGTGTGAAATGAAGAAGTATCTACCTCCATCATTTTTCAATGCACAAAAAAACTACCTCATACACCAAGTTGAGGAGATTGAAATGTGTGGATCTTTACACACAAGGTCAATGTGGATGGTGAAGAGGCACTTGAAATCATTGAAGGTTTTGGTTAGACAAAGAGCATGTCCTTAGGGTTCTATGGTGGAGGGATATATGGTATATGAATCCTTGGTGTATATTAGTCAATATCTTCCTAAATTAGCAACGTAAGCTATGCATGCAGTGGATTTCATTTGGGATGTGAACTCCATAAAAAACTTTGAAAGGGAGCAGTTGTTGGGGAAAGGTACAATGAAGAAAGTGAGAGGTAATTATATTGTGGATATTTTTAATAAATATAAATTTTTTCGTTTTTTTGTGTATATGATCATACTCATTTATTATTTATTCTTTCATCATTTATTAATATTTACCATGGTTATAACTAATATTTAATATTGGTGAATTGTGATTTTTTGATCGGTCAGTTGCTCAAGATTAGGATGCACTACATTTATACATTGCAAACAATATTGAGTGGATGAAGGTATGGATTGATAGATGTAAAGAACGTCATGGTGGTAGGTTATCATGGAAAGAACTATCTGAATTGGTTAGAGAATCTCGTCGTAATGGAGATTCTGATGTTATGTGGAGGGAAATAGATTTAGCATATTGTTTGAAAGATGGGAAGGGAAGAAATCTCACCCATTTTATTCATTTATTTTATATTATATTAATGTGAATGTAGGTGTGTTTTTTTCATATAATACTTTCCAAGTTATATAAATTTGTTTATTATTAATTGTCAATGCATCTTTTACATGTCTGGCATATTGCAGTTGAAACACCACAAGGCTATGTGGTGAAATGGTCGTAAATTTCACATCAAACAGTTGGATGAAACTAGAAAAAATTCTGATAGTGGGATAATTGCAGTATTCCAGGTCACTGATGTTTCCTCTAAGAGTGACAGATATCCTCGAGAATATGAAAAATAGATACTATGGTTTTTTGAATGATATAATTGAGTGTGACTTTAATTCATTCAAATTAGTTTTGTTCGATGTCAAATGGTATAGGTTACGAATGCATGAACATGATGAGGAAAGAACCATTATTCAACATGCCAACGAATTTTCAATGATTAAAACAACAGTTTTAGAAAAAACAAATGACCACTATGTTTTTCCAAGTCAATGTGAACAAGTCTTTTACTCAAAGGTTCCAGGTAAGAGGGATTGGTCATTTGTTGTTAGATATGATCCAAGAGGAAGGCTGGTAAAGTATATTGTAAATGAGGAAGATGATATTGAAGAAGAAGATGATGTAGAGCTAGAGGAGGAAGAATATGGTTCGAAAGATGAAGAAGACACAGAAGATGAACCAGGCGTAGGAGACAATGCACTAGGTCTTGATGATGATATCGATGAAGATATGCTCGGAAATGACATTGATGATGATGATGATGATGATGATATCATCAATCCTTTCAACATTGTTTCTGAACTGGATGATGATACAGTTATCGAGTTGGATGATCAAGAAGAAGATATAGAAGAAGGATGATACACATGTTGTGTTGGTCGATGAGCTACGTAACTAGATATTTTAATTTGTATGAATTATTCTCTTTGAATAGTTTTTAATTGTGTGGGTTAATTACTTGTTTTTAAGTTTTCTTTCATTTTTGTTTTGGTAGTTTCTATGCATGATTACTATGTTGCTTTTGTTCGTTTTCTATTTTATATATTGGGTATTGGGGAATTTAGAGCGATGTGAAGGGGGGAAGGGACATATGAGCTTCCACCTTCACGTGGTTGGCCTTGTTTAGTAGAGAATAAATTATTCTCAAAACCAAGAGAAGTTCATTCATTCATCTTTATACTCAAATATCACTCACAGACCCACTCTATGTATCATCTCATATTGACCTTGTTTCATTTTAATTTTATGATCGATCAAATTTTAAAGGAAACAACTATTAAAAGATATTGTACTAGGGATAGAGTACATGATGGGAAATAGTGACCTGTGAATGGGGCCAACGTTGAAATTTTTTCGAAATGTTTTTGTATGCACCAAAATTTGACATGGATACTTTGTTCACATTTGACATGCACCAAAATTTGACATGGATAGTTTGTTCCATGTCAAATTTCAAGATAGTTCCAACAACAATTCTATAGAAGGGAAGTTCCATGTCAAATTTCAAGATAGTTTTGACAATGATTCTATAGAAGGGAATGACGAATGATGACAATGAGAGGTGCAACTTGATGAACGTTGATTCAAATGTGGATGATCTCAAATATTATGTTGGTACATCATACATCCTTGAGTCTTGAAACCCTCCCATACCTTCAAGGAATGTGTCTAGTCTAACCATGTAAAATTTCGATGCATACATGCACAATTTGAAGAAATTTCAACGTTGGCCCCATTCACTGCTCACTATGCAGGGTCGATGCAAGATGATATTTGTGATGGGTGTATTGGATGTGCCATGACATTTCAAGAGAGTTTCGAAAAAGATTCTATAGATGGAAATGAAGAATGATGACAATGAGACATCCATTATATTGAACGTTGATGAAAAAATGGATGATCTCAAATATTATGCGGGGACATCAAACATCCTTACGTATCGAAACCCTCCCATACCTTCAAGGAAACTATCTATTCTAACCATGTCAAATTTTGATGCATACGGGAACAGATTGAAAACATTTCAACGTTGGCCCCATTCACTGCTCACTGTGCAAGGTCAGTGGAAGAAATTTTTTATGGGTGTATTTGAAGTTCCATGTCAAATTTCAAGATAGTTCCGACAACAATTCTATAGAAGGGAATGACAAATGATGACAATGAGAGGTGCAACATGATGAACATTGATGCAAATGTGGACGATCTCAAATATTGTGTTCGGACATCATACATCCTTGAGTCTTGAAACCCTCCCATACCCTCAATTCATGTGTCTAGTCTAACCATGTCAAATTTTGATGCATACATGCACATATTGAAGAAATTTCAACGTTGGCCCCATTCACTGCTCACTATGCGGGGTCAGTGCATGACAATTGTGGTGATTGATTTATGGAGCTGTAGAGACAGAGATTGATGGTGAGTCAGAATTCAGCCACACGAGCTTCGACGCCTCCACCATAATCCGAATGATATGAAGGCATGATCAAATGAGAGGCATATCCATCCACTGCCAATGGATATTTCTAATATGATCTCTGGTTTGTTGATGTATTGTCTACTTTAGATTAGGTATACTCTGCATGATACAATGCTATAGTGGCATTGTTGACTGAATGTAATTAGACAATAATAATTTTTTAGGTCGTTGTAAGTCTTTATGTTATGTCGATCAAAATCCAATTCTTAATAATATTATTGTGACACTCATCCAATATTAATATTCACCTTCTTCCCAACATTGTTTTCCACATTTCAGAAATAATATGGTGTTTATTAATTTTCATACAAACCAAACCAACATTGTTTTCTATATTTCATAATAACATTATTGTGACACTTGTCTGATATTAATATTCACCTTCTTCCCAACATTGTTTGCCATATTTCAGAAATAATATGGTGTTTATTAATTTTCACATAAACCAAACCAACATTGTTTTCTATATTTCAGAAATAATATGTTGTTTATTAATTTTCACAGAAACTACCATTATTGGTGTATGAGAATTTTAAAAGGATAAAGAAATACTTTGTTTTCTTCGAAATTTTATTTTTGTATTTGAAAAGTTTTAACAAAAGCATTAGTAAATTACCATAATTTTGATGAATCAAAATAATGGAAAGGTAGGTATTGTAACAAATATTTTTAAACTGAGATGTAATGTGGGTGTATATAGGACATTTTAAGATATAGTGTTTTTCATCTTCAATCTTCTTAGTGTCATAAAGATAACAAATAATTTTGACCCACAATGTTTTAAGAATTGTCCAACAATGTTTCCTCGAGTTTGTTCTTATTTTAGTAATTCTAATTTTATTTTTTAAGTTATTTAAAACAAAGAGGTGCCTTCGATGTTCTAGATTAGGGTTATCACCTATTTTTAATATCTTAATTTTATCTTATTCTTTAATTCTTTATAATACCACAATTTATATTTAAATTTAGATGTAATAATATTTTTAATATTATCACTATGACTTTTTCCTAGACACTATACAGATTTAGTTAAGGGCAGTGAAAGTGGTTTTGACAAGATTTTGAAGCAACCTTAGGAAGCTTCTTGTTTTCCCTATTGTTTATCTTGTTCTTCAACATTAATAACCTAGTCACAACCATGCTCTCAATGGAGGCAATAATAGATTCTATGAGTAGGATATGACAAGGTGTATTGCCTTTAATTTTAAGATTAGAAGTTATGAAACAATTTTGGATTTGTTGTATCTTTGTCCATGATTCTTTAGAGATATTGTAACTCCAAACTTCATAACCATAAAATTTAACAAGAATGATGAGAGTCTCAAAGATAAGTTTCTTCTTATCCCAAATACAAAGGTCTATTGATTTACCATTTTTTTCAAGTCCATAATAATCTTTCCACCCTCCATTTATTCTTTTCTCAATGCTATAGTTATAGTTGAGCTTGGGTTGAAGATCAATTCCAAGATATTTGTATGAAGTCAACTCCCCCAAGTTGTTATTGTCATACATTAAATTAGCATAAGTGATATTTTTTTTATTTGATGATGGTGACCTTTGTTTTGTCAATGTTAATAGTCATAATTGTACTAGAGAAAAAATTCTTGAGAATATTTTGTTGCTTGTCAAAATCAAAGAGACTCCTCATCATAAGAACATTATTTTCAACATAAATAAGGACAATGACTATTCTAGTTAGAGACATGTTGATATATCCTATTTCTTCGAATCATCCCTCTAACTTGTCGATGTATATGCCAAAAAAGGTAGGGGATAGGGGGTAACCTTGATTAACTCCTATATTACAATTAATTTCTTCTCACTAGTTTTTAGTATTCCTATAATTGACAATAATTTTCTTGTACAATATAGCCTAAGTGGGCCGAATGGTTGGGGATAGGGTATGTGAAGTCTACCATTCAAATCCTTGAGCGTAAGGGAAGGGGTACCCTGTTGAAAAAAATTTAACTTGAAATGAACTTTTAATTTTTCTAATATTTCAAAATTTAATTTTAAACATGGAATCAAAGATTTTTTTTAATAAACCAAACAACTTGAATTATAAATATTTATACAATAAAAAAAAATGTTTCTATACAAAATCAATTTTTTTTTTTTTTTGGTAAGTTAGGAAAATATATTGAATCATGTTAAAGAGAAAAAGTTACATATGTCGGAATATCCCGAGAGACTGTGGCAACATCGCCTTGGTGGGAAACAAATGCTACCACATGGTCGTGGAGTTTCCAATTGTCCATGCAATTTTCAAAAACTATTGTTATCACTAAAATTTCATCCACAAATGGTTGCAGGAATCCAGCATCTTCAAACAGCTATGAGTCCACCCATGGACCAAAATTACCAAAAAATAATTTCCAAAAGGTCCAAAACTATACAACCAGTTATAAAATCAAGATGTGTTATGAATACACAGGTCGCGCGAGCACATGCATCATCAAGAAATGCAGGAAAAGCGCACATGCGCACGATGCGCGACTGTGGACGCTAAAAGCCGCGCACACCTGAGAACAATGCATTTATGATGTTGGTCGGCCTCCCGCCCACTTTTGGTTCAGCTTCCAAGTCAATTTGACATCCAAATCTCATCTAGATCCAGGTGGGTGGCTGGTCAAAGACCTAAAGGTGCCCTAAACAACCCCTTTTCACACTAAAAGTTGGTTACACAATACCTCAAAGGGGTGCTATAAAACAAGGCCATGGGTGCACTACATTTTCAAGGAATTCATTTGTAAAGTTATGTTGTTGCTATTCTTTTGGGGAATCCTCTTTTCTCATCAAGAGAATACTAGCACCATTCCATTTGGGCAATCCACATCACCTTTTGAGTGGGTTAGCTTGGGATTCTTTCACCATTTCTTTCAAGTTTTCAAGTTGTAAGAAGAACTTAATATTGGGGGTATAAGAGCCCTCCATTGGAGGAAGAAGGGACCCAAAGTCCCCTTTATTTTCGGTGTTTTATTTTCACTAATACAATCCTTTCCATTGGTGAAATGAGTCTTGTTTGTTTCTTGTTCTTATGTCCTTATGCACAATAGTTTAGTTTTTCTTTCCTTTCCTAGTTTAATTCTTAGCTTAGTCTTTTATGTTTATTTTTATAACCCTTTCCTTTACTGTTGTCTTCCTTAGCTAACCCAACTAAGATTGTAAGCACCTCTGTTTTGCTCATTCAGGTGACAAAAGAGGCGCAATAGATTGGAGAATATACTGGGGAAAGGTATCAATTTCCTACCCCATTTGGGTTATTTTAGCTCTTCTTTATGTTTATTTAACCTACAGGTGCCATAACCGGCCCAAGCCAACCTGCAAAACATCAAATTCAAAGCTGAGTTGAGAGAATTTCATCCAAAATTTTCTTCACAGCCGTGTGACAGTCGTGTGTGGGTTTATTGGCCCATAGTCGTGCATCGTGCACACGTGCGCCAAAATCACTGTATTACTCAGCACCTTCTGCACACCTGCCCTCAAAAGTCTTTGTCAGTTCGTGCATTGGCGCTTAGTGTTCCTCTGTCTACTCTGAGACCCGCGCACCTGTGCATAAAAATACACATTGTAAGCCTTTTGTGATTTGTGGAAGGCCCCTAGCCTTCTTAAAAATGATTCCATGCATGTTGTAATCTGCACCACACTTAGTTCCCTCTCCATATAAATGGATTAGTCAAAACACATAGGCACTTAGGGGGTTTAAAAACATTATTTCCGCTTTTGCTTTCATTTTTCCACATGGATGGTTTGCTTTGACTAAGAGTATAAGTTGGAATCATTTATAATCACATATAAAACTTGCATTGGGACCAAAAATTGGATATCAATCGGTGAGTGTGCTCTTCTCTCGCGCTTCAAAGTGATCTTGAGAATCAAAAAAAGGTTGTAGGACAATTTCATCTCCCTTAAAAAGACTAAACCTTTAGGAGAGGACAACAGCCCCCTCGAGACTCCTCTTAGTTTAGTTTTCAAACACATCTCAAGATTGTAACGGGCCCATACATGCCCACATGCTACAAAGATAGGATAGTGTTGAAAATTACTTTCTTAGACTAAATCACTAGGGAAGTTTAAAGGTTTTGTAACGGGCCCATACATGCCCACATGGTCAGAATCTAGGATAGTTTCAAAATATTTCTTAGATTAAATCACATTAAGGAGTTAAAGGAATAGTAAAGGACCCACATGTCCACATGCTAGTTTCCTAGGGACTTTTGAATTCTACAAGGTTGTACCAATGACACATAGTAACTTAGGTAAATCAACACTTGTAAGGACCAAGTGAAGTCCACATGCAGCGAGGTGACACCTAAATTATAAAAAAATTGTCACACTTTCACTTGTTCACACACAAAGTCACTTCTCACTCACATAGTTTTCATCTCAAAACATGGAGGTTGAATTAAGTTTCCTCCAAAGGGATTCTGAAACACCCCACCATTTTCTTAACAAAACTATCCACTCCCACTTAATTTCAACGAGATTGGCTCACACCCCCAATCTCTCAAACAACCACATCTAAATATTTTCTAAAAAAACTCACTAAGTTTTCCTCCACATGAGGTGCCAAAAGAAATCTTTTAGTCTAGGTAGAATCTAAGGGATAGGCATCCAAATAACTCCACGTTATTTGGGTCTCACATTTTCAAAATAATAGAAGTTGTCAAATAGGGAACTTTAAATCCTCCAAGTCAAGTGTTCCTAACACCATAAGGCAGGGAGATACATGTGAAGGGTTGAAGGCCAAGGTCTGGTTGTTCTGTGAGTCCCCCCTTGAGGCACCCACCTCTTGGACGGGATCCAACCCATGACCCATTTCTTAGGCCAAAAATCTAAATGTCGCACTTTGACCGAGGTACCTAGTGACCAAATTTTAGGACATCTACTTAGGTGGCAATTTTGGGTTGCAATTGCACCTTGATCAGATTTTGTGTGGCTATTGGGAAATATCACCATTTATTTCAGGATATGCCCCCTCTACCCCTCATTATATCTGATTGCTTCATCCTTCACTAGTTCCTCTTCCAGTGGCTTCAGACCCCACTGTTGAGTATTATTGGAAGGTCCAATGCTATTTGAGAGGAAGGACGTTACATCTTTTAGGACACGAGAATTTGCTTTCTTTGATCCCCACGTGGACAAAACCCACCTATTCACATATATGCTTCTTTATCAAAACACTTTATGTATGATGCACTTCTGATTACATTTGATTTAGATATATATCGTGTAAAGTTAAAAAATTGCAGCAAAGGCTGTTGTTTATTTATTTCTCTCACCACCATTCGCACACACTCACTCAGCTAGTCAGACATCATAGGGGACCCACAGAACCCCCGTCATTCCAGACGTTTGCTAAACCTCCCTCCTATTCTAGGAGGAGTTCCTAGTCTTTCCAACTCATCGGCTCCACATTCCCACGCTCCTGTGAGTGCCATTGTCTTGGGATCTACTTTGCTTGGCTCCACCTTACTTGGGTCCAATTCCCAAGGTCCACCATCCACTCGCTCTCCCTTCCACGGAAGCGAGGGGCCAACTCCTTTCAAGGGGGGAGTACAAACCCACCTAGTCCCCCTCAAGGGTTAGGTTGACAAAACACTCACACCATGGATGGATCTAATCCTCCACCACCACTCCAGATGCCATACTTGGCCTCTTTCAACATACTAGATCTAAGAAAACTCACAAATGATCCTATATTGCATGACCCCACATGGCCTACAATGCCTACCAAACTACCTTCAAATATCCCCAATTTTGAAGGAAAGGCAGGAGATGACCTTGCCAACCATGTCATGACTTTCCACTTATGGTGCTCTTCCAACAACATTATGGATGATTCCATCCGACTACGATTATTTCAACGCACACTCACTGGCCCATCATCCAAATGGTATGTAGATGAAAAATCAGGGTCCCATGCGACTTTCGAGTCCTTGGCCAAATCATTTTTGACCTTCTTCCAATTACCAATCCACCATGACAATGGTCTTGAACTACTCTCTAATTTTAAACAAACCTTAGCCACACATATCGCTGATCACATTCATGAGTGGCGTCGACGACGTAGTTTGTGCAAAGCAAAAACCACCAAACAACAATGTCTTGATTGGTTTCTCAGATCACTTGTCTCTCTCCTCGGTAAATATGTGGCTTCCACCTTCCCTCAATCAGAAGAAGAAGCCATCAGTAAGTCTCAACAATACGACCTCATCTATTCACAATCAGGATACTTGTACACAGTACTTCCTGATCTCCCAAGACCCGTGCCATTTGGCCAAGACAAGTCTGGGATGTCTCACTCAACAAACGGATTGATTGGTAACACCACACACCACAACCCATAAACCCAACAACCACCAATGTATGGCACACCTCAATATCCATCGGCATATGGAGGAACCCCTTATTATCCTCCACCCCCTTATCAACAACCATACCCTGTTTCCCTTCCTCCACCCATCAGTGGGCTACCGTCGACACCCACAATACACCCACCTATCCAAACAAGTTCTGGTACTCCCTCTACCTCAACTTATACTCTAAGTACTAGTGAAAGTGCCACACCTTCATATGTACCTTACGGATCATTACCACAACATAATCTGTACTTTCCATTTCCTATCCCTCCACAACCTATGGTTCCACCACAAGGACACCCTCACGATAGGGTTAATTTTGTTCAACTCTCTCCCATTCAGCAATATCAAAATTTTGAATAGTTGAATACAAAAAATCCAACCCATCAGTCAAATAATGCCAAAAAGAAAGGAAAAAATTGGAACAATAACAACCCAAGTCCATAGATGA
>ML794147.1:188934-200945 GCA_009831015.1 Picea engelmannii
AGGCAAGGCAAGACATGCCAAGGCAAGGCATGCCTTGTCAAGGCAAGGCATGGCATGTCAAGGCAAGGCAAGCCATGGCATGTCAAGGCAAGGCATGTCAATGCAAGGCATGTCATTTCAAGGCAAGGTATGTCAATGCAAGGGAAGGTCTGTTAATCAGGTTAGGAAATTGAGGCTTTAGGTGAGGTCGTTGGAGGATCCCCTAAACTTTACAAGGTTTTAAAATTTAGTGAAAGATTCGCCAATATTTTACAAGATTTTATAATTCTGTGAAAGATTCGCCAATATTTTACAAGATTATATAATTGACTAAAAGATTCGCCAAAAAATTATATATACATTTTATATTATTGATAAAATAGACTTCAATTTTTCCTATGTATCATGGGGATTCACCCATTTATTATACATATAAATTTAGGGGGGGTTCTTAAAATCACCCCTGCCCAGGTCAAGGTGGAAATCACCCCCAACAGAACCAACCTACTGGGGGCAACCAGAACCAAGGGACTCAAAACCCCCATGGGGGAAAAAACAACAGACGTCAAGGGAAAAATAACAATAACCTTCGAACCAACTTCCTATGTGCCTTTTGTGGTGAGTTCGGTCATTATACTCATCATTTCCCCCAAATCGTTGATTTTAAATAGATGAAAGACTCAGTGAATGGACCACATCCTCCAACATTGCCTGCCCCTCAGCAGGCCCCACAAAAATACATGCAACAACCACCCCCATCCGTGCTGCAAAACCCCATTCCACACCAAGGAGTGATGAACACCCAACAGGACATGCAGCCTACCCCACCACAATTGGGACAATATCTCAATCCAAGCAATCCCGCAGATCATACTATCCTCCTCACTAGTGAGGAATAATTCCTTATACAAACAAGTAGTCGTCAATACCATGCACCCTCTGAGTCTCCTCCCATTCCCCCAGAAAAAATCCCAGGACCAACGAGACCCCTTTTGATGATCCCTCGCCCTAACACGAAAAATCCTCTCTGCATCCCATTACGTAGGAATGTCCACAACCCTCAAGCTAGGGTGGCTCATAATTATAGTTTGGTCGATGACTTGGCACAATCCCCGGCTACCATGTCAGTCTTAGAAGTACTTCAAATTTGTCCCACTCAACAGAAGTCATTACTTTCTACCTTGGGGTAGTCGACCCTGTGGATACTCACCTCATCACATTTGATCTCGACAGCGGAGAACCTCGCCTCCCCGCTCTCATCGCTTTTCAAATCCCCGTTAAAATTTGGAACATTACAGTTCATCAGTGCATCATTGATGAAGGTACGTCCACATGCATCATGTCCAAGTTTGTATGGCAGAAACTTGGTTCCCCCGAACTCATACCATCTTCCATTACCTTAAGAGCTTATGACGGATGACCATATTCTCCCGAAGGGCTCTTCCAAAATGTCTCTGTAGAACTCGGGGGCAAGACCATTCTCATTGACATTGAAGTTATTGATACCCCACTCGATTACAATATCTTGTTCGGTCGTAGATACAAGTATGCTATGAAGGCAGTTGCCTCTTCCGTCTTTCGAACCATGATGTTCCCCCATAACATCAAAATCATTACCATTGATCAAGTTTCACATTATGAGCCTAACCCTTCTGCCAACATCGATAACATTCTCCCTTTCATCCATACTAATCTTGAGACGTACCCACTCATCAAAATGGGGCCCAGAATTTTCAAAGACCCATCCTTGTTAGGAACTTACCATGGTGCACCACCGCTCATTCATCCTCCCAATCTGGTATGTGTTTTCTCGTCCAAAGGAACTGACATTGAGGATACCCTTCCTTCCAGTGAGGCTTCTCTTATATCTGACGTCCCATTAGTCATAGAGCTCCTCCCTCAAGAATCTCCTACGAACTCATCGACTCCACTAGTTCACAATTTCACCTCACCCCAAGGCCATATCCCAGTTTGGAAAACAATTCCCCAAGCCATTACTCAAATCCCTTTCTTTTACCCCCCACCAGGTGTACAGGCCTTCCAGGTCGCTGCAATGCTTACCCTTCCTAATATGGTGTTGGCAATCCTAGTTTGTTATTTACATCCATCTGAGATGGTTCCTCAACCATCCCTCCCTCCCCAAATAGAACGAATCCCGATGAAGATTCCCATACTCACTCCCACCATACCCCCTACACCCCCACTCACTAACCCCCCTGCCACAGCTGGGGGCAGGTGAAAGAAGAAGGAGCCCACAACTCCACTTCCCCCATGCGTCCAACCTCCTTGTGTGCTATGTGAGAAAGAGGGACACCCCACCAACAAATTCCCATCTCTCCCCGAGTTATGTAATCTCATCCAACTCCCTCGAGCATGACCACCGCTCATCGCTTCCTCTAGTATTGCCTCTATCTCACAGAACACAAGTAACAAAGGATTGCGAACCAGATTTGCATGCACCATCTATTCAGAATATGGCCATCACACACACCATTGTCCAACGTTACCTCAATTCTGACAGACACTAACAACTGTACACCAAAACTTTCAGCAAACACCCACCCCAACTCCTGTCGCCGACATCCATTATGTCACAACCTCAGTCAACGAACGTATGAGATTCCATTGCTCTCTCTGCGAATCCTTAGATCATTTGTCATATCAATGTCCTATGATCATTGAATATAGGCAACGCGAAGTGACCCTAATTCAAACTCCTACAGCCCCTACAGAATCGATGACTAACGCTACCCCATCACCAGAGATTCTTCATATTATTTCTCCTGAGCCAGAAACACTCCCCACTACTCCATGGTTCTTGGATGACTTATATAAGGATTTACCCCCAAATTGCCCCATTTCCCCCGTTCATTTCCCCATGGAAATTTTACGCCCAACTACCATTTATAACCCTCACTATCTCGATATTTGGTTTATGTCGAGTGAACCATTGCAATCTCATTGCGTCATCCCTCCTACTTCTTCATCACTAGAAGATAACCACACGGTGACAGTCATCGATATCACTCTTTCAGATCCCTTGTATTCTTGACAATTCCACTGTGATGAGGACATACTCGAGGAATTAAGCACCCCCGACTACCCATGGGATGCGCTACACCATAGAGTGCTCTTCCTTTCATAGGAAGCCTTCATGCCTCCTAACCAACACCCCATATATGCAGTCGAAACCAAGGATTTTATCCCATCAGGGCATATCAACTAGTTCAACAACCCTATCCCTGCCCCTAATGCTTTTGAAGAAGGCAATATGGCCAACATTTCCCCTACCATCAAAATCGATATTTCCATCAAAAATGGAGTCGTCGAGGAAATCACCATTGGCGTCGCATGCACTCCTGAAGAAATCACCACCTACAAAACCCTCTTCAAATATTACCGGGATATTTTTTCCTGGTCATACACAAAGATGCCTGGCCTTGATCCCTCTATTGTTGAACATCGCATAAACACCTGGCTTGATATCACACCGGTTCGCCAAAAAGAACAACCTCTACACCCATCCAAAGCAGCGGCCATCAAAGCCGAGATTGACAAATGATGCGCTGTTGGGTTCAGATACCCCATCGCTATACTTCATGGATCTCCAACCCTGTCCCCGTTAACAAAAAATAGGGTGCCATCCGTGTATGCATGGACTTTCGTGATCTCAATCACGCCTGTCCCAAAGACAACTTTCCAATGCCTTTCATCGATCAAATTATCGACGACTGTGCAGGCCACGAGGCTTTATCCTTCATGGACGGTTTCTCTGGCTATAACCAAATCCAAATCCATCCAGTCGATCAATACAAGATCACATTTACCACCCCTTGGGGTACTTTTTCATATCGTTTCATGCCTTTTGGCCTCAAAAATGCTGGCACAACTTTCCAATGAGCTATGACATACATTTTTCATGATCTGGCTCATATCATCCTCGCTTACTTGGATGACCTCACCGCTCGATCCAAAAAATGCACTCAGCATCTTGATGATTTACGAATCATCTTCCAAAGGTGTCGTCAGTACAACATCCGCTTGAACCCCCTCAAGTGCATGTTCTGCATCACTGTCGGATGCCTCCTTGGGTTCATCGTTTCCCAAAGCAGTATTACCGTGGATCCCCTCAAAGTCCAGGGAATCACAAAAGTTCCACCACCCCAGAATTTACACCAACTCCAGAGCCTACAAGGAAAAGCTAACTTTTTACGGCGATTTGTCCCAGACTATGCCACTCGAGCACATGGTTTCCTTCGCTTACTACGCCATGACATCCCATTCCACTGGGATGAACATGCCCAAAACTATTTCGACGATCTTAAAATGGCACTCTCCAACACCCCTTTAATTAGTTCACCCGACTATAATCGCGACTATATCCTATACATATCAGCCTCATCCATCTCAGTAGCAGGAGTTCTCGTTCAAATAGGAGATTATGATCATGAGCATGTCATTTACTACATTAGTAAAAACCTCTCAGGGCCACCCTTGAAATATAATCACGAAAAGAAACTAGCCCTTCCAGTCATCCTCGCAGTCCAGAAACTGCACTATTACATTCTACTTCGCACAACCAAAGTCGTAGCAGATTCCAACCCCATGCAATACTTGCTCAGTCGTCGGAAAATTAATGGTAAATTTCCATGATGGATCGTTATCCTTCAGAAGTACGATCTTGAATTTTCAACACCCAAGAGAAAGAAAGCTCTCGTCCTCACTGAACTCGTCACAGCCTTCCCCTCTGATACTACCAGATCCCCCATCAATACCGACTTCCCTGATGAACATCTCTTTTACATCACTTCGAATGATCCTTGGTACGACGACCTCCTCATCTACCTCTGAACCCAAAAGTTTGGTAACCACCTCTCACAAGATGATCGTCGCTGTATTCTCCATCAGGCCCCCCGCTATCTCCTCATCGGAGATATCTTATATCGGCAAGGGGTCGACACCATACTCTGTCGATGCTTAACTATTGACGAGGTTGATAGAGTCTTGAATGACTTCCATAGCAGCGCTTGCGGGGGGCACCTCTCGGGGATGTCCACTGCTCAGAAAATCATCCACGCAGGTTACTTTTGGCCTACAATATTTCACGATTTCATTCATGCCATGAAGCGATGCGATAAATGCCAGCTTTATGCCAACAAAGCACGAGCACCACCTACTCTTCTACACCCAGTCATTACTGTAGGACCCTTTTGTAAATGGGGCATCGACTTCATGACGTGAAACCCTCCATCCAGCATTGGACACAAATACATCGTCATTGCAGTTGATTACTTCACAAAGTGGGTTGAACCCATGCCTACCTTCAACAACATCGCTGACACCACAACGCATTTTTTCCTCAACCACGTCATATCCCGCTTTGGATTACCACTCCAACTAGTCTCTGATCACGGGAAACATTTCGAGAGTGAGATTTTCGTCAAACTCTCATCCCGGTTAGGATTCTCCCATGAGTTCGCCTCACCATACTACCCTCAGTCCAATGGATAGGTTGAAATAGTTAACAAGGTCCTCAAGACCATGTTACAGCGCACGGTTAACAAACATAAGACCAATTAGCATCATATGTTATTTTCCGCGATATGGGCTTACCATACGGCCATGAAAACGACCATTGGTTTCACACCATTTCATCTAGTCCACGGGGTCGAGGCCACTCTTCCTATCGAGTGTGAAATTCCCACCTTACGCACCGCAATTGAGATATTACCCGACACTGCTCCAATGGAGTAGCGTTTTCTGAACTTAGAGTCCCTGGATGAAGATCGTTGATCTTCATTACATAACAATGAGGCAGCCAAAAAATGGTCAAAATCCACCTTTGATCGTCATGTCAACCTTTGCTCATTTCACGAAGGCGACCTCGTCCTTGCTTACGATATCTCTCACGATACCCTCGGCCATGGCAAATTCGAGTCACTGTGGCATGGCCCTTACATTATCCAACATTGCCTCACTAAAGGCGCATACATCCTAGCTTCCCCCGAGGGCCTCCTCTCAAAGAACCCGTCAATGGGTTGTACTTAAATAAATTTTACGCCTAAGCATATCCATTCTACACTAGGTTATTTATTTTGTAGTGTTTTTAATCTTTTTTCCACACCTCACATCTAAACTATCATTTGTGTTATTGACAGATGCCTCCTCCATCGACCTACCACATTGGTTATGCCAACGACACCAGCCATTGGACACAGAATCTCGCTTCAGCTACTTGGGCCCTCTATTCCCCCTCATATGAACTTCTCCACTCCAGCAGCATATGTTTGGGCTCCGCAACCAACAACCAAGACGATTACACAGTCGTCATTGGTCTCCTCACCAATGTCAGCCATCATTGTATTCGTCACCTTAGCATCATACTTGACTCCCAATTGGTCGTCCTCCAGCTCAACAATGTGTATTGTCTCCGCGATCCTTGTCTCTTTCGCAAATACCTGCAAGTTAGACTTTTATCTCGACATTTTTATTTCATTACATTTACACATATTCCAATACAATTTAATCAAATCACAGATAACCTGGATAACATTGTACTAGATTGGCATATATCACATCAAGACACCTTTACACACACATAAACCATCAGAAGACTGTCACAACATATAGATTAGACATCATAAACAACATTAAAAAATCCTCACACACATATGAACATCACAAAGACCCCAAAATGTATATATATATATATATATATATATATATATATCGGTCAAATGTGCCATCAAAATGTTTACATAAAAATAGAGTACATCATGTACAAAATCAATAGGCCAGTGAACCACCTCGGTACAAAACTAGTGTCACCACACCAAATGGGCTCACCAGCCTATATAATATACAAAAATACACACAGAGACACTCATGGTGCCTCTAGAGCACCACCACCTGGCCCTCCCTTGGGAGGTGGTGCCCCACCCACTATCGGTCCCTCCGGACCTGGAGGTAACCGCCCAGTCATCGCATCACCTACTATTGTTGCTCTCCGAACCACGGTCCACCACATCAATGGAACCCCCACACACTGATCTAGTATTCCCTCATCCTATATACACGACCACATGCCCTTAGGCACTCCCTATAGCACCACCTCCAAGCGACGACGAATATCCTCAAACTCTCCCCCGGCCTCGCCCGGAAGAGCATGTGATGGCCTTGCACCAAGGTCATCAAAACGACATCTCCTAGCCTCTCTCTCATCACCAACATGTCTCGCCTCAACATCCTCACATCGTCATTTCTCTCCTTCCCGCGGCTCTCCCCACGGAGGTCTCACTGGCCCCTGATGAGCCGGTGCTCTAACCAACTCAACTTCATGCCTGCGAGGTCCCACATCTGCACATACAAACAAACAAAGGATAGCATCAACATCCATCTATACATAATACACATGTTATACTATCTAAATATCAAAATATCAAAAATCACATCATACCTAGGCAGTCGAACACCTCTCCTAGAGGTAACACCATCTCTGGATCACCCCAGAAGTCCACCCCACAGTACGGATACTGCAGTATGATCTGCGACATCTATCGCTACACCTGTGCAGCCTCGGCCGTGAAATAATGGTCACCCTCCCCACCACCGTGACGAATCAATAACCTATACCACTTCCTCAGTCGTGGCTCTTGCATACTAGGTGCGCCCAATAACACTCTAGGGCACAACATCGACACCCTCTCCAAAAACCATGCAACCAAGATGGACCCAAAAGCGAAGTCCCCTGCGTTCACAACCCGACACCTATCTAGCCTCCCTACCATCTTGGCATGTAGCATCAAGCCCCATGAAAAATGATCTCCTGCTATCACCCTCCCCATAATCCTCAGCTGACCACCACTGATCTGATGAGTCGCGAGGGACCCATATACCCTCACAACCATCGCTTCCACACAACGATGAACCAGGGCATCCATAGCCCCAATACTCACCACAGAGCCCAACATAAAGTCCTCCCTTGTACAGTACCTCCAGCCTAAGGTATCCAACTGCCCATCCCCAGGTAATACGGGCTCCACCGGTAAGGGCATTCCTTGAAATGGGAGCCCAGTTAGAAAATATACATCCTCCACCGCAGTGAAGGCCAACTCCTCAACCTGCACCATAAAACAATGCAGATCTAGACTCCACATCCAAACCAAGAACTGCAGAAGGTACTCCTGGGCCCATACCAAGGGGAACTCAAAGAACTTCAGTAGCCCACAAGCTGCCAAAGTGTCGTGAACCACCGGCTCCTCATTGGTCACAACCTCCCTGAGCTGTGACCAATCTCTCTCTCTCCAGTGAACCGACATCATCCAAATGATCACCTGCAACCACATAATCCATCTCTCGATCAGCCATCTCAAACATAAACACATTATCATCTCCAAAAAAGATAAGTTTTTCACCTGTCAGCTTTGCCTCCAAGGTGGGGCTATTTAACCCCATAGGCGCTCACACATGCGCGCTCGTTCATCCCACAGGCACGCACACAGGCACACCTGTTCATCCCACAGGCGCACACATGTGCGCACCTGTTCATCCCATAGGCACGCACACATGCATGCCTTTCGGCCCTACAGAGGCGCCTTAATGCGCCCCTGTCACATATACAGGTGCGCATCATAGAGCACCTGTTCACTACACAGTTGTGCATGCATGCGCAGTTGTTTAGCTTATAGGCCTGCATACCATGCGCACCTGTTTCCCCCATTCAGGCGCCTCCGTGCATGGATACTCGCATTATAGGTGCGCACCCATGCGCATATATTTCTCGATCGCCCATGCACTAGGGGGGCCACACCCACAAAACCCCCTGTATGGCCCTCCGTACAGGCCCTGCCCAAAAACTAGAAACCCTAATTTTATGCAGGATGATAAGACAACTAACTTGAAGCTCGTTGGTCCTGAATCGACCGCCTCGTCCTCCCAAAATCTCCAAATCTCCTCTAAATATCTCTCGTCCAATCACTCTGACAGCAGGTACAAATGAGGTGGCAATATGGGCCCTACAACTATATATAGTCCTTTTTTCCAAACTTCCAGACCACATTCTGGGAGCTCCGGACATTCGTTTTTCGATCTATCTTCAGCCACGGGATCGGCACCCCGTCCTCGGACCATTTTTCATCCTTAGCCCCCGGGGATCCATTTTTCCATACCCCATCCAGGTATGCATGATCATGTTCAAAATTATCAACTAAATGATTATATGTTCAATTATCTTTAGATATTGTTCACATCGAGTATTTGGTTGTCATGTGTGTAGGTACTTGGTCATCACACACCAGCGTGACGCCTTCAGGTATATAATCAACACTAGCATGTAATCATTCCCTCTGAATCTCAATTGCATCTCTAGTCACACCCTCTGAAATTTGCCTTTAGGGCCCCTATGTTCGGCTCTGCAGTACTGTCACCTCCACTGCATTTTGGGTACTGTCACTCGATAACACTCTCCTCCACATGAGTTGTCCCATTCATAGCCCCCTTGACACTTTGACACTCATGTTGTTTTCAACCTTTAGGGATGGGAGTCCCAATAGTCTTACATCATGTCGCGAATCAGCCACATACTCCTTCTCCTCATTTTTCTAGCCTACCCAATGGACTCCCAGGGCACTTCCTCACGGTTTATTTTGACTACACTCTCGCAGCACCATTTACCATCCATTTCATCCATCGTTGGTCTTCCCATCTTCATATTTCCCTCCATACATTTCCCTTCTACAGAAACCCGCCTATGGGGCCCCAACCCTCCACTTGTTTTTTACACCAACTTGAGCCATCCTCAGGCCAAGCCATCTTACACTAGGGCACCTGTTTCTATATATGCATTATTATGCCCACTGATTTTTTAATTCTTTTTGTAATTAAGCCATTGTTTCCAACATTTTACATAGCTTTTTGTCGTCACCTTTGGCGACCTTCTTGGAAAACGCAACCCATGTCACCCTTGGTTGGGGCATTCCTTATCATCTACTCTTGTTGACATCATCCATAAACTCTAAGTATCCCACAGGCCACCTACCTCTGCTCTCTGAGTTTGTTCACTTTGTCCCGCCTCTGGCACAACTTTTCCCACGTCTCGTTGTCTCCCCTAACACTTGACCTCATTAAATGGTTGCAGCCACTTAAACTTCGCATATATCCCCAGCCAAGGGCAGTTTTGAGTCTCCACGCAACTTGACTTCGTCCATGTACATCCTTAGTTCCTGACCTCACCTAGTGGATTTCACGAAGCCCTTTGCTTCTTGGAGTTGCGTCTCCCTTTTTGTCGACATCATCACAGTTTCCAGAAGGGCGACAATATCTTGACTCTCATTACCTTTACAATGCGAAGTCTTGGACAACACAGGGAGAACCATTAGTGTTCCCTACTGTCGTTGACCCCCATTACATTCAACTTCAACATTTTCTCATGTTATGGTGGGTCTTACTTTGCAACTATTGCAGTTGTTTCTTATATTTTCCGAAGACCTCTGAACTTTGCTGGGCTATCAACGCCCACAGAATCTGTGGTACTTCTTACAGGTGTCATTGACTACTGTTCAGAGTATGTTCCTCCTCAGAATTGTCCTCTGCCTTTATCAAAACCTCCCCCGAGGGTGCTGCAGTTGTTTACATCAACACACAGTTTCAGTTACCGTACAACACCCTTTTTTGAGTTACATGACACGAGCATGGGGCATGCCTGCCTCGTTTGTACACAATTTATTTTACACACCTTGCGAAAGGTTGGGTCCTATAGGTTCCCTTCTCCTTCCAACGGGTCACTCTTGATACTCTCACTATCGCTCTTTCTTACAACGATACTCTTAGTAGAAGAAACATTGATGAATTTCGACTATCCGTATGCTCCTAACCTCATCCATTAGGGGGAATCTGTTATCACTGAAATTTCATCTGCAAATGGTTACAGGAATCTAGCATCTTCAAACAGCTATGAGTCCACCCATGGACCAAAATTACCAAAAAAGCATTTCCAAAAGGTCCAAAACTATACAACCAGTTATAAAATCAAGATGCATTATGACTACACAATTCACGTGCGCACATGCGCCATCAAGAAACGCAGGAAAAGTGCACATGCGCACGATGCACGACTGTGGACGCTAAAATCCGCGCACACCTAAGAACGATGCATTTATGATGTTGGTCGGCCTCCCACCCACTTTTGGTTCATCTTCCAAGTCGATTTGACATCCAAAACTCGGCTGGATCCAGCTGGGTGGCTAGTCAAAGACCTAGAGGTGCCCTAAATAGCCCCTTTTCACACTAAAAGCTGGTTGCACAATACCTCAAAGGGGTGCTATAAAACAAGGCCATGGGTGCACTACATTTTCAAGGAATTCATTTGTAAAGTTATGTTGCTGCTATTCTCTTTGGGAATCCTCTTTTCTCATCAAGAGCATACTAACACCATTCCATTTGGGCAATCCACATCACCTTTTGAGTGGGTTAGCTTGGGATTATTTCACCATTTCTTTCAAGTTTTCAAGTTGTAATAAGAGCTTAATCTTTGGGGTCCAAGAGCCCTCCCTTAGAGGAAGAAGGGACCCAAAGTTCCCTTTCTTTTTGGTGTTTTCTTTTCACTAATATAATCCTTTCCATTGGTGAAATGAGTCTTGTTTGTTTCTTGTTCTTATGTCCTTATGCACAATAGTTTAGTTGTTCTTTCCTTTCCTAGTTTAATTCTTAGTTTAGTATTTTATGTTTATTTTTCTAACCCTTTCATTTACTGTTGTCTTGCTTAGCTAACCCAACTAAGATTGTAAGCACCTCTGTTTTGCTCATTCAGGTGACAAAAGAGGCGCAACAACTATAAAAAACAAAAAATGTGCTAAGCCTAGAGCTAGGATATCACGCAGGGATGGAACCTAATAAACTAAACTGTCTGAAAACATAAAAAACCCAAGAAACCTGAGAAATTTGTGATCATCCGGAGTTGATGTCGGGCCTTCGTTCTTTCTGTTGGTCCTGCGCAGTGTCCTTACCCAAAATCCTTGTTTCTGGGATGGTATCTT
>ML794147.1:220047-244913 GCA_009831015.1 Picea engelmannii
GAATTACATTGGATTTGATTGAGAAAAAATTGATTGAGGACATTCTTTATTAGTGTTTGATAGTGAAAACAACTCTTTCTCTCTCCCTTAAATAGGAATTCATTGAAAATAAATGATTGCTTATCATCTTTTATGCATGTTTTGGGAATTGAGTCATCATTCCATCAGTTTCACTTTCATACACCCTTTGAGTAAAGAACAACTGTAAAACGAACACTAATTTAAAAATTATCTAGAACATTTCTTATTTTTAGGATCTTCCACCAACATTAGACTAGGATTAGCACTTTGGATTAGGCTGTGAGTACAACTCTCCAAAGTTTTCAAAACAAACATTAGCATCCTGAGCTAGGGAGAGTCAAAACCAATTGTCATATTAGTTTTCTGGGATCCCCCTCTCACACAGGGGTTATACAAGAGGTCACATTCAGGTGAATTACGGAGATTATCCCTCTGTGGTTCAACTGTTTGTAGTGGTCGGATCATATATTGGGGGTCACTTGAAGGTATACCCATGGTTATGTGTGGGAGCCTCTCGGGTTGATTTCAGACTTGTTATCCTACCCATACGTTTCAGATCGGACTATCGACTGTACCCGCCCAGGGACTCACTGTGAATTGGTGTCTTGACTCTTTAGTTGCCATAATATTTAGGTACTTACACAAGGTGACGGTGAAGGGAATTTTCACTGTACCTGGAACAAAAATTGGTCAAACTCGGGCTCCTTGGAGGGTAAATCCACAATTACTGCGTGGAATCTTGCACCAAGGTGAAAGTCTGTTAAGTAGGTCACTTTTGTAACTATTCCACCATATTCTAGCCCCTTCTTGACTTGATCACGCGACGTTGGATTTCATCACCAACTAGTACAATCATTGAGAGAAGTTTTGTTTGTTTGGTTGATTCCTAGATTTTTTTAGCGTATGTTGTTTCTTTTTGTTAGTTGGCCCTAGATTCTCAATGCATTCTGTTATTCTAAAAAATTGAGACTGTAGATGATAAAGGTCTTCGTTGATCATGTAGGATGCAAGGGCTGCCTCTAGAAGGCTATCAACCCTTACCTCCTAACCCTCCAGAAGACAACTATCATGGAGAGGTAGAAAATCCATCCAACGCTGGAAGTGTTATTTCTCCTCCGTTAGATCACTCAGAAGGCTCTTTGGTCACAGTTGAACATCCCACTCCTCACATGAAATTTGTGTCGGTAAATCCTCTTAAACCACTTTTTCTTCGTTTAGACTCCCTTGGGAACGTCATAGATGAAGAGGTCCCATGATTACCAGAGAGACCTTTTACCGACACATATATGGGATCCACAGAACCAACCTCTGGTGATGAGTATAGGACCATTGTTCATCCTAGCACCACAGTAGATACACATCCCACACCTACTCGTTTTGTATGGAGGACTTCATCACGACACGATCTCTATGAACATTTTGAATCCTTTCGACAACCCTTTTATCCTCATGACCCTCCTGGTGAAAAAGGACCATTCGGTCAAACCATGAGTCACCCAGTCGATCAGGTCATTAACCCTACATTTACGTCAGCACAAGTCCATCCCATTACTGGACTCATCCCCTCTGCTCATCTCCAAAGCACTTCAATCCCTACCCCCATTCCTACGAGATTTTACTCTACAGCTCCACATGTTCCACATGATCCTGTTGGGACATCTTTTCAACCGAGAATGCAAACCCATTCTAGCCAGACACAACTGGCTGGAGGGAAACCACCATCTAACGAACCTTTCCCTCCTAGAGGACTACCATTCTATGGTGGGCCTACCCCTCCCAAGGGACAACCCCCTTTTCATGCTCCTCCTAGAGGGCACCCTCCGTTTTCCAGTCATACCCCAGTTGTTAATCCACTGTTGGCAGGGGGGAAACCTTCGTTTGCTGGAAACCCTTCACAATCCTGGGGAGTATCTTCAAGAGACACTTTTATTCAACACCACGTTGGGGGGCACTCATATCATAATCCACTAGGAGGGGTCTCTAATCCTGTTTCTTTCGGAACATCTTACAGACAACCTTATCCATGCAACATCCCCAACACCACCTAGAGTTCTCTGGGACAACAGCCTTATGGGTCTAATGTGTATCTGCCTCCAGGATCTACTCCTCACCACCCTCAAGGGAAAAATGTTTATCCTCCTTATGGGTAAGCAAATCACCTGGCATAAAATGATTATAACCCACCGAGTTATGAAAATGTTTCTCATCCATCCTCAAATCCTGATTATCCTGGCCAGCAACCATCATATTTCGGAGGACCTACTAGTTACAACTATCCACATAACCCAGTTTATGGTCATACTAGTGTTCCTATGCCGCACCAATGTCATCTGCAAATTAACCGATAGATACCTTTCCTTGTGACTCTGGATCTCCCAGACTTGTCTCGGTTAACTAATGATCCTATTTTTCATTCACCGGTTTGGCCAGTCATTCCAGCTAAACTTCCCTTTGATATTCCGAAATTTTATGGAAAATCTGGCGAAGATCCAAACAACCATGTGATGACTTTCCATTTGTGGTGTTCATCAAACTCCCTCATGGATGATTCTGTATGTTTGTGTCTTTTCCAACGCATACTTACAGGCTCAGCAACAAAGTGGTATATTGAACTACCATGTGCTTCTTTTCATAATTTCAATTCCCTTGCCATGTCTTTCCTCACGCACTTTCAAATACCTATTCACTACGAGATGGGTATTGAACTCTTGACCTACCTTCGTCAAACCGAATCTATGCATATATATGACCATATTCATGAGTGGAGGTGATGATGAAGGATGATCAAGGTAATCATTCCTGACATATTATTGGCAGAATGGTTTACTAAATCACTTTTACCCCTGATCGCTCACGATGTCACTATGGGTGGCGCGGTCATAGAGGAACAGGCCATTACTCAGGTTTAGTACTTAGATTTGGTTTATTCACAATCTGGTACTTTGTATGATTTTCTTCTGAATGTTTCTCAAGCTAATAACGATCCATCTAATACGTCATCATCATCTCATGCGGATGGTTTTATCGGTTCTGTCAACACTCAATCTACTTCCCAATCACTCACACTCTCCTCTACCTCCCCCCAAAATCAGATCTCTGAGGTGAATGCGGTTCAATCTTCCCCTTCACAACAATTAGGAGGTAAGAAGAAGACAAAGAATAAATTAAAAAATACCAATAACAATGAACAACCAAAAAATAAAGTTCAAACACCTGCTACCGAAAATCAAACACAATGGAAACTAAAATTCCCATGTATCATTTGTGGTGACGATCACTACACTCGAGACTGTCCACTTCACAATGAAGTGGCCAACATTTTCCAAGGAAAGTCACAACCCACTGTGCTTACTCAACCTTTTCCACAGCAACAATGCATGGTTTCTCAAACCCCCTCTCCCGGGGGTAGTTCTAGCCATCCTAATGATGAGGCCTCGTCAAGTGCACATATTTATATGTTTAATGGGATTAATTTGAACACACTCTCTAAGACATATGACACACCAGGTAACCCTGACAAAGGAAAAGACACTAACAGTACCGATCCTTTACCAGATCCATCACCTTCCTTCGTTAGTCTTCCATCAGTTAATCCTCTGTTTGGACCACTTCAGATTGAGAAACCCGCATTTGAATTTATCTTACGCCCTCCTAAGAGAACTATCCATAAAGATAACTTTAATCCTAGTTCACATGCCACCGAGAATTACAACATTGTTGAAGATTTATCTCAAGCACCGTGTGCTATGTCTATGTTAGAAGTTCTACAGAACTGCCCCAGTCAATGCAGAACACTCTTGGCTTCTATTGGTGCTGTTGATCCTGAGTCATCCAACCATATCATGTTTAACCTAGAAAATTATGCGTCTCGACTCTCCCACTAACTTGCTTTTCAAGTTGATGTTGTTGTTCACAATCAAAAAATCCACCAAACTATTATGGATGAGGGAGACTCAACTTGTGTCATGTCTTTATCATGTTGGAAATGTTTAAAATCACCTGCCCTTAACAAATCCCCAACGATGTTATGTGCCTTCAATGGGGGAGGTTTTCATCCCCATGAGCTTTTACAGTCCCTGCCCATCCAATTGGGTGGAAAAACTGTTACTGTTGATGTCGAGGTGGTCGATGCTCCCCTGGATTACAACTTGTTACTTGGAAGAAGTTGTTTTTATGCTATGTCTGTTGTTGCCTCGTCGGTTTTTTGATGTGTCCAATTTCCTCATCAGGGAAAAATTGTCACTGTTGATCAGTTGGATTTCTGCACGACCGATGCTCGCACTCTCGCTACCAACAATATTCCTTTCTTGGGAGACCACAAGATCACGTATGAAAGCATTGGTGTTGGCTTACTAAAAGATTCTAGCCTCATGGATGCCTTCCCTACACCACTTCCACTGACTACACATCATATTCCCACTGTCGATATGATTTCAACTGCAGCTTATAAATCTTTGGAATCATCTAACCCTTGGATTGTACCTAGTCCATTGGAATTCACTTCACTAAGTGACATTGTGCCACTTAGTACAGTCGAAACATCATATGTCTCTATCCAATTCGCTTCTCCCTCTTCGGCTGACCAACATCTCTTGGCACCCAACAATCGCTCGATACCACCACAATTAAGTTCCTTGTCGTCTGCGATCGACTACATTTCCCCAATTTTTCCTTCTGATGAATCTATTCCAGAAATGCTTCACATTGACAAGGTACCTTGGGATAATAACTATCACCGATCTTTCTTTCTTCCCCCTCGTGAAGAAATTTGGGAAGATATACACCCTATCTCCCCTCCTGATGTTGATTTTCCATCATCTCCCATACCTTCGACTTCCAATTATATGGATCTGGTACTTGACATGGTGATTTCTTTGGTAGGGCTATTGGAGCCTGGTCGCCTTACCCCTGTCGCAGCCCTCGACATGTGTTCCTTCTAGAGTGATTATATTCCATCCAAAGAAGATCTCTTGGATATATCACCAAACAAATTCTTAGTATATTGATAAGGAGGTTCATGACTGTCACCTTCTTCTTCTCCAAATGTAAGGGTATTAACTAATGCAGGACTTAGTCTGATGGATATCATATGGTTATAAAAAAGGTGGTTAGGATCAAACCTCCATGATTTCTTTTGCAAATTTTAAATTGTGTTGGTCAAAATACGAAGCTTATTCCTAGATCTTGGAATTTCCTCTCAAAACAATTTCATCGTCTTTCCAAGGAAAAGGAATAAACTGTTTTTTCCTTTTTTCATAAAAAATGTGGAACCAAAATTTCTATTTCCTTGTTACCTCTATAATAAACAATCTATCCAACACATAATAAGGAAGGAAGATAGGTTTTTCATGAGAACAAAAAATCTCGATCATGTTATAATCATCCATTTTAACCAAAACTCCTTTTGTATTTAGAAAGGTGGATGCTTCCAATCAAAGTCTACAAGTATCCTATCCAAAGAGAAATTTCTTGAATTCAGACACAAAATCATTATACACTTCATAAAAGTAGTGAATAAATTTTTGTCTCCATAGAGCCTGATACCACATAGTCATAGGCTCGACCTTTGAATTTATCCTTTTTCCAATACTCTAGCCTTTAAAAATATGGAAGTATGCAATGGAAAATATCAGATAAGAAGCCATGTAAAACTTTTTCTCATTCTTAAAATCCATTAATTGTGCAGAAATTTCATTAGATATAATCTTCTCCCAATCAAAGAAACATTTTTGTGAATAGTAAAATGTAGAATATATAGAGCTAATTGATGGATAGTGGTTGTAGAATCTTGACCACTGATTCTTGTAAAACTCCAAGCAATTTCTTGATAAGGGTCTTTCAAAGAACTTACCTGAATTATGGATAAGTCTTGCAAATATTCCTCTAGGAGTTCTATTCCATTATTCCTTCCTTTCAAAAAATTTCTAGCTTCATCTCCTTTGTATTTTATATTTGACTCTGGTAATTTTAGCATTTTCTTGAAGGCTAAAGGTGCCAATTAAATAGGGGATTCATTTTGTAGTGGAATTGTCCTTTTGTTATGAATAAATTTATCTATGTGTCAAGTGATAACATCATTATAGTCGAAAACATCCAACACACAACCAACCAGGGCTATCCCTGATGTCCAAAGTTTTTTGTTGTCTTTGTCTGGCGATGTTGAATAATACCAATATGATCTTGACCAGTGGTAATTATGATCTTCTCTAGCGAACAGATTCAAAGAATCCCCACAAAATTGTTGTTTTCTCTCGACCATATTTACCAGGTTGATGAACTTCTTCGTAATACCGCTTAAATCAATGATATAATATCATTCAATAATACTTGAGTCTTGTTTTCAATGGAAGCTTTTATATGGAATAAATGTAATTGCCTCAAGGAAAATGTCAATAATATCAGGCTTTTTGAATTTCAATTTTAGTAGTTAAGTCCATAATATCAACATTAAATTTAACTCGAGAAGTGTGAAAGAAATATGACACATCATGGTGGAGAGTTAGGGTGGAAGAAATATTCAAATGAAATCGCAAGTCTTCAAACCTGTGAACCCACCATGAAAGGAAAAACAACTAAGCGTTGATACCTCTCAGACGAGCTCACAAGAAAGGAAAATATATAGAATTACAAGTCCACGAGTCTGTGAGTCCACAATGAAAGAAAAAGGAACTAAGTGTTGGCAACTAGTTTATGGAAAAAATAAATATATACCATGAGTTTGTGATTCCTCCAACCCGTGAATCCATGAATACAATAAAGTGACTAAGTAAGGAAGAGTATGTAGACTACGGAAAAGAGAAGTGCAAATGGTAGGAAACAAAAATCTTGTAGGATGAAAAAAAACTTGGAAGAAGAAATATTATGTACATAAGAGTGAAAGAAAAGAAAGGTATAGGGGTCAACAAGAACCTAGCTATAAAAATTCACACAAATCTTGCAAAATAAATAGAGAGAGAGAGAAAAAAGAATGAGAGAAAGAGTAATTGAATTGTATTACATTGCATGAATAGTGGAATGAATAATACAACCAATATATAGCCTAGTGATTAAGTGAATGCACCATAGATAGTTGCATGGCTAAGTGAATGCATTATAGATAGGATCTAGAGTGATCTGAAGTGTCATAGTAGTGATATAGAGTGATCTGAACACTCACTAGTATAAATTAGAGTTATATTCCACCTAGTCTAAGTCAACTACCATTGCAATCATCAGTTAAATTAGTCACATATGTGTAGGTGAGAGAAATATATGTTCCCTCTTGGATATATTCATGTGATATGCACCCTCCTTGTGAGAAAATTGAGGTGAACTACATGCATGATTTGTCCTCCACTCGTCTAACTGAGTCAAAACAAAAGAGGAGAAACACCCCTATTTTTTAGGAGGCGCCTTATTTTTTAGGAGATTCCCTAAAAAATAGGGAATATTTGTGGGAAAGAATATTTTCATCTACCCCAACATTATAATATAAAACTTAGGGAAAATAATCACTAGGTGAGTGTGTAATATCTCCAATAGATAGCAAATATGAAGGGTGAAGCTAGAGATATGTGAGAGGTAGCTAAGGATTTAACCTACTCGATATGTTGTTGTTATGGCCTCCATGGTTTCCTCCTTATCCTTTCCACAAAGTTGTTTTTCCATTGAGTGGAGACATCATTCTCCTCCTCATGCCTGACCAAATATACCATCCTCTTCTCTATGTCCTTGAGCTCTGGATCATCTCCTCGTATCCTTTCTACAACAATACCCTCCCAACTCACCTCTAAGGTAAACACATGTCTTACAAATCCCTACTGAAACCCTCAATCCTATTTTTTATCAACCCATCTAGCTCCACACTTCCTCACATGTGATATCCAAGGCTCTCTTTCAAAGATGTACTCCTAAAGTGAAATCTAGTGGGGGCCATAATGGAAGTTGTTTAAACCTAATCAGTAAAAATGGTAAACAAAGTCCCAACCCCATCCATCATAATGGTAGTATATGAACATTAGATAAATTTGAGGTATAAAATAGGAATCCTAAGGAAAATAATAAAATAATATTTAAAAAAAAATAAAAAATAAGAGTTATGAATTTTCGAAGGGAAAGCAAGAAAACTACTTTTTTTTAATTAGATTTTCAACATATCTCCTTATAAATTTACTCAAATTTAATATGTAGGAACTCATTAGATGTAGAATTAAATTATGCATCCAATGAGTACCCACTTTGCAAACTTTTAAGAGATCCACAATGAGATAAACTAGAAATACATGAAAAAAAACATGTTTCTTGAAACTAGAAATACATTAAAAAAATGTGTTTATAGAAAATAAACATGTTCTTTCTCCATGTATTTCCAGTGTATCCCAATGCAGGTCTCTCAAAATTATTCATAGTGGGTAATCGTTTGCTGCAAAATTTAATTATGCATCCAACGAGTGCCTACACTTGAAATTTGAGTAAACTTGTAAGGAGATAAGTCAAAAATATGTTAAAAAAGTAGTTTTTTTTCTTTCCTTCCAAAACTATTTACCCTTATGGTTTACATGACCATCTTGAATCCTATTGGTTCTTTTAAATTTGATGTTGATAGCATAATTTTTTATTTGAGGCCCATTTTTTACCAAAATTTATTTAATGGTGGAACAATCAAACTTATTCAATGATAATGGGTTTATGTGTCTATTTAATGGAATATAGAAAAAACTATCATATCTATATAGATCGATCTCAACAACATGGAAATAAAAAATGAAAAAAGAATCCTTTATCTACTTGTGTGACAAAGGTTTCTTCATCATTGAACTTAATTTGGAAAAATACAAAGACCTCATCCTCAACTCTAACCCATTGTTCTTGGGAAAATTAGGGCTATGCATGGAGCCATGGAATCCAACTTTCAACCCATCCAATGACTCACTCTCCTATTCTCCAATCTAGGTAAGAATTCATAATCTTCATTTGCAATTTTGTGGATTTGAATCTCTAAAGAAGGTCGATAATGCTTTGGGTGAATTCCAATTCAGGAGTGTAGAAACAAAAAGGAGGCACATAACTACGTGTGTATGCATCTACATGGATATGCAATTAAAAAAATGTTTCTCTATAGAGATCAATATGGTAGAAAAATACTACACCTAGAAAGAACCTCTCAATTACAAGCATGTAGCTTTCCAATGTCAATCTTTGAATCAAATATTTTTCTACCTACTAAATCAAGAAGAAAAATGAAGGACACACTAGAAGATCCTAGAAAAATATAACATGGAGGAACAAGGATATAGAGGATCAACACCTATTGAAGGAATCCCTAGAGGTTGGCCTACCAAAAATTATTCTAAAATAAGAAACTCAAGATATATCCATTGCATCCTCGTATGGATAAGAGAAGCTATAAAATTATCCTCCTTGAGAGAGACTATGGAACAACTTGAAATAACAAGAAATAATTTCATTGGTCTTCCCTCAAAAAACCAAGGATCAAGTGATGACATCACTATCTCCAACCTAAGGCCAATGAGAAGAATCATAACTACCAAAGAAACAAGCATCAAAGGAATTAGATCAACCAGTTTCTAATGTCACCCAAGAACAAAGGTGATGATATCCCTTCATAATCCCTCCTCAATTTTCATACCATTATAAGAGAAACAAGGAAGTTGAATTATCTTAGGAAGAGGATCAGACTATGAAATCAAAAGGCTCAAAGAAAACCTCCCAATAAGATAAAGAAGAATACACAATAGAATTTGAAGAAGAGGAGATCTTAGGAAGAGGATGAGACTATGAAATAAAAAGGATCCAAGAAAACCTCCCAATAAGATAAAGAATAATACACAATAGAATTTGAAGAAGAGTGTTGACGATGATTTTGGTCAACAATACTTAGCTGGAAAAGTGTTGTCAGTTTCCCCCTCTCATTTCACAATTGCTTGTGCAAAGTCTTTTGTGCTCCTGCTGAGTTGTTGCTACACATTCAAAGAAGATGTCATTAAAGAATATTTTAAGTTATGATGAAGATGTTCGGTGATCAATTTTTAAGTTGCACATGATACAAGCTCTCAAATATACATTGGTTTACTACAAGCATTCAACAAGGATGATAGGGTAATTGGTAAATTTGTTGAGGCTCTTGATAAAACACAAAGTGGCCCTCTTGTTCACTTCCCACATATTATTTTGCTTCCATATTATTTTGTCCCTTTTATCACCATTGTTGTCATACATATCAACACACCCACATTCCAACCTTTCAAATATTTTCCTTATACCATGCCTTAAAACTTGTCATATGCCAAAAACAAAGTATAATTATTATATCATTGTTCGCTATTTTCTTTTCACATGATAAAAAAGGAAAAGTAAACCAATTATCCAAATTTTATATCCTATAACAAATCCCACATAAGTCTCTTTAAGTTTGCATGACCCATATGTCATATCCCTTTCAAATACTTAATTATAACTTGAAGGTAATACCAAGTTTCCTTTTGGTTATGAATTTAATATTGTTCCATGCCAAAATAAAAAATATGTTATATTACCATGTCATCATGATATTTTCCATTTGTATACTTTATCCCACTTGGAGGTTTTATATAAGAAAAACAAAACTGTGGTAGTAAAGAAAATCCATCTGGGTAATTCCAAAGAAGGTGTTAGTGTGATTGCTTTAAAGGAAATCAAATTGTTGAAGGAGCTTTTACATCCAAATATAATTAAGCTAATAGATGCTTATCCACACAAAAATATTTTACATATTGTCTTTGAATTCATGGAGAGTGATCTCGAGACTGTTATAAAATACCAAAACATTGTTCTCTCCCCAGCTGATATAAAATCCTATATGCAAATGACATTGAAGGGCCTTGATGTTTTCCATAAAATAGATTTTTCATAGGGATATGAAATTGTTATCACCCTATAAGTTATAGGATCAACTGGTGACTGGGATATTATCTGTCTCTAGTGTTTTTGTTGACAAATGATTTTTTCATTCTGCAAATAATTTGAAAAGAAAAGAAAAAGAAAGAAAAAGAAAAGAAAAGAGGGCATAACAGATTTTCAATAAAAGCCCCATGCAATAATAGTAACTTGGTCTGTACCTTTCAAGCATGGCCAAGTTCTTTGTAAATTGATGTTGATAGGATTAGTGAATGAGTTTGGCTAAACAACTTAATCTTAGCCAAAGTATCTAGGTTAGATTAGTGAATAAATCTGGCCAGACTGTCTAATCTTGGTCAGATAGCCCCATGGTAGAGTAAATTCTTAACCCAACAATTTAATTTGGGTTAATTGTCATAGGAAGCTAGGTTAGAATATAGGCTAGTTTCTTTATTTCTTTATTTCAATAAAAACCAGCTGGATGTAAATGTTGCACCATGTTTCAGATGCTTAAAAGGTCGTTTGACTAACCCCTTGGTGGTGTTGACATGAAAATCCTTGGAGGAACCCGTGGAAAAAACACTTATCCTAAGTTTCCTCGGCGCATGTATTTTTCCGTTCCGTCACTTATGCTCCATTCATATATCAGTGGTCCAGATGATTGCGCCCAGATCTACGGTGGATAGATTTTTCCGGACCCCCCCGACCATTCTATCTTTAACGGAGGGGGGAGGGGGTCCGAAATTGCCGATAAGACCCGCACACATCTGGACGACTCAGGATCAAGCGCGCAAATCTATGATCAATGTTGAATTCCGGACCCCCTTGTCCATTCTTCCTTTAATGGAGGGGGGGGGTCCGGAATGTGTGATAAACAACGTGCATAGATCTGCGGCTCAGAAGCAGGCGCGCAGATCAACGACCCAAGATGCTTTTCGGACCCCCCCGACTGTTCTACTTTTAACTGAGGGGGGGGGGTCCGAAATGGTATTTTTCCTCTGGCGGGCCCCTCTTTATACGTGGCAATGATCTAATGGCCCCGATTCCCATCATCTCCTACTATCTGACATACCTTCGTCACCTCTGGACGTCACCATCCACCTTTCCCGAAGTAGTCACGTCCCATAACTACTGTCAGTCCTTTCCCCCCATTCGCTCGTGGCAAGCCCCCTCACTATGAACTTTACCTCCAATCGATATCCGCCACGTCACCCGTCCATATCCCTCAGTCACCGTCACCCGCCATCTCACACTCAAAGTGATCCATTGTCCATTTATTACTGGATAACCTATCCGTTAACCAGTTGACCTGTCTCCCGCGCCCAACGGACACCCGTTTACTCAAAACTACCCTCACTCTTCCTATTTTCACCATTCACCCACTCATTGCACCAGAGAAATTTACACCATTGTCTACTCCATTACAGTCAGTTTCCCCCACCAGCAGACAACCCGCTAATGTTGTTTTTCTTGTAGGTACCGTTGCAGTAATGGCGCCAAAGTCCAAACAAGCAGAAGGAGAGGAGAATCCGTTTCTCCCGCCCCCTGTTGACCTTGACAGGATCCCACTGGTCGACAAAGACTGCTTAATCGCAGATACAAAGTGTGATTTTGATTTCACAGACCTTCAGTCGTGGCTCAGGGAAGTTTTCCTGGACTAGAGTGATGAAATCAGACTCTGGGAGTCCAACTTACCCCTTTACCTCTTCCCTTAGATTCACCCTTTTCCAGAGTTCGCCCTCAAGTGCCAAGCCCATTACATCCCCGAGAAAAGAGTCGTCGTGTCCTTGTCCGGAGAGATTCCTTTCCTCATCACGCCCGAATCCATCGACCAAATGATACAAGTCCCCACAGCCGACTCTGCATCACCCTTGAACCTAGAAATTCTTACAGAAATATACCAAAAAATGACCTTCCCCCAAAGAGCTCAAATATTCGAGCTTTTCCTTCCCCAATCCACTCAATTTCCCTCCACAAATCCTCCTTATCCTTCTTCCATGTTCTCGACTAAAGGAAACCAGATCATCTCATCCCTTTGTGCCTTGTTAGGATACTATTAAGATCAGTGGGTAGATGAACCCATTCTGGGATTTTTATCCATCTTCTCTACCGATGAGAATCCCACTACCCAGTTCGATTTCAGCACGTTCCTAGCGAACAATATTCACGAACAGTTTGTGAATTTCACCATAGAAGGCATGTTTTGGTACTCGTCAATACTAGTGTACTTGTTCGTTTTCTTCCAAGCGGACAAATTCATTTTTTCTATGTAGAAGATGGATGGAGATGGTAGACCTCAGGAAGTGATAGCATGGACCTCCTTGCTCAAGCACAACTCCACAGATTTCAGTTTCAAGGATTTCATCGATCAATTCTACCACCCGGTGGTGAGTATGCTTGCCGGCAGGCCCGAGCCTCGGATAAATGATGAAGTTCAGAGGATCCTACATCTTTCGGATCATACCAAGACAGGGGATTGGTATTTGTACCAAGATTACACTGAGATCAAAGTATATGGGTGCGAGTTGGCATCGTATAAGATGCCCAGGTGCCTTCTTGTCAGAATTTTTGCTTTGGAATATATAATGCAAATAATAAATTTCGATGATGTCCATTTTGTGTCACTGAAGAAAAAGAAACAACTCATAATCAAAGGGCAAATTGGCTCCTTCATCTGCAACAATCGTGGCGTTGGGGAAGAAGAAGACAGGTTGTTGAAGGAAATGAAGTTATTCATGATCTTCCCATGGAATTATGATCCATGTGGGATCATCTCAGAGATGAGGGTGAAAAACAAGAACATCCCATATGTTCATGAATCTAGGCCTGAAGTTGAAAAGTTCACAAATCAGATAGCCTGGGAACCTAACACATTGGTCGAAGTAGAATAGCAGGATCCCCCAGCCACTGTATCTCAAAAAACCACGCCACAGGTCCCGAAAGAGAAAAGGCCTAGGCAAGATTTATCTCCACCTGTCACAGAGGTATTGTCAGAAGAATTCCAGCTACATACCAAGAGGCCTAAGACTATTTCAGTCCCTAGCCCGACTGGAGAAAAAGAAGCCCCGTCTACTACACTGACCAAAGTTGATAGACCACCCCTCGGTGCAAGCCTCCAGAAGGTCATAACCTCATCATTGCCGAAGAAATATACAGAGTCTCTATCGACCACCCAACCAGGCAAGGCAGGGCCGAAGCTGAGTATCTTCGAAAAATATGAGCTGATCAAGAAAAGGAACCAGACCCTGACCAATAGCACTTGCGCCCAGTTCTGGAAGTAGACGTCGACTGCACAACATAGGCTGCTGTCAGCATTCAACACCGAGAAGGGAAGAATGCATATGGCATTCCTCCAGGCACAGGTGCCAGATCCAAAGGTGATCACTGATTACAAAAGTGTCACCTTCGAATTCCAGACGAAGGATGTGCATCCGACCGACTAGATGGATCTGCACAAGTAGATAGGGGAAATGGTCTTTTACACGCTGGCGCATGCTTCCACTACTGTGTCCAAATTGCAGGTGTCCCTAAATAATGTTCAAACACAACTGAAGTTGGAGAAGATATCGTCCTTTGCCAAGGACAATAGGATCAAGACTTTGGAGGAACTGGTCCTCAACAATAGAATGCTGACATAGCCTCCTTAAGGAAACAATTGAATCTCCCGCCCACAGAGTATTCGCAGGCGAAGGAGATATCAGAGAAAGAAGGAGAGAAAGATGAAATGCTCAAGCTGCTCATAGAGAAGAACGCACAACTTAAGGAAATGGAAGCTGAAATGGAGAAACTAGTGAAAGAGAAAGAACAATTGAAGCCAATGGAAGTCATTCCATTGAATGCCATTCCAATTTTGGGAGTAAGCACAACATCAGTGAAAAAAGTCCCATCTGCTACTCCATTGACATCCCTGGAAAAGACAACCGACCTGGCTAAGTCTATGGAAAAGATGAACCTGTAGGAAATAGAGATCAACAGGCTCAAAAAGGAGATTGAGAACCTTCAAGAACTCAAATATTCCTTTCATATCAGCCTCTCCAAGGAAAAGCAGGTGACAGATCAGCTCAAACAGGAGTTACAATAGCTCTGGAAGCAAACAGTGGCAAGAAAGACTCTGGTCGAGGTTAAATAAAGTGTATGGACAGCCATCACCAAGTCCATGAACGCGATATGGCCCATGATACAAATCATGTTTGAGCAGAATGAATTGGTGCAGAGAAGCAAACAGGCCATTGAGAAGATTAGATCAGAATTGGGAGAGATTCCAACACAGGCGAACGAGATCATCAAGTTCCTAAATTCTAAGACCAGGGAAGAACTGGAAGAGCTGAAAATTGAAGACAGAACAGAAACCATCCTTGAGGTCAAAAGAGTTTTGACCAAGAGAGGATTAATGCTTCAGCTGGAAGAAAAGGTTCAGGCCATGGACCTAGGGGTACAAATATTCTTTAGTAAGATTGAGGCTCTACATAAGAAAGGACTTCCTGGTCTGAAGGTAATCAATGACAAATTGGTGACACTCCTAGACTATAGGAAGAGACTGGACGATGTGGCTAAGGACAGTTCAAAGTTTGCAGGAATTCAAGGCAACATCATTGGCAAGGCATTTCTAGATGCCCTTCAGTGGGACATCAGTATCCAACATGAGAGTCGATACATTTTCGTCACCAAACCTACCTTCGCCAAGTACATAGAAATGGACGAAGTGTATCGAAGGCTACTCAAAGTCAACGTGCCTAGTCATCTTCGATGGGAGGAACTCTGTGATCTGATCGAGTAGCAGATGAGTTGTCCCAGTCCAGTCATTTTTCCAGTCAGATGAGGTCGTGCAGAGGCTTTATCAACGGCCCACCTAGAAATCAGCATGTAGTTACACCACATCATCAAGCAGTTCCTATATTTAGGAAATTTGTTAAGTTAGTTAGGCTAAAAATAGATTTAGCACGCCCTGGTCATTAATGACAATATCGTTTGTAATTTGAGTTATAAATACTTCATCTTTCGAAGTATTGAGGGTTATTGATCTTCACACCCCAAAGCTGTCAGACTGTAATATTTTTGAAGATATCTTCCATTAATACAAAGAGGCACTTTTACAGGATTCTTGCGTGTATTCACTGGTGATGTTGTTATTTCTAAGTTAAATGTGATTCTTACTTTGATATCATACTGTTTTCTAAATCTAATCTTTAGAAGTAACGAAAGTTGCAGGATTTATCTCGTATACCCTGTTTTTGACTCAAAAGATTTAAGTGTTTATCTTCTCATTTTACAATAAAGAAATTCTTAATTGCTTCTTTGTTGTAATTGTTTTTCTTATCTTTTCTGCTATTTCTCCTTTATGCTACTAAAGAATCCAGTGATTATATTATCTCGCCCTGTGAAAGTTTTCCTTTACGTTTCTAGTTTGGATTTCATATTTCATTCAAGACACAGACCCCATAGCCCAATGGATGTGTATACTGTCTCAACCAACTCGACAAACACTACAACAACAAAACCGACCTATTTGTTTACCTAGCCTAATATTTAAAATTTGAAACATAGCTAAATCATATAGAGAGATCCCTCTCTGAAGTTGGAAGGGCTAGATCCCAGCTTCAAAAGCGGTTGGATAAAGTTACCTCTCGTAGATTTCTTCTTTCTAACAACCTCTTGGAAATTTACAGAGCGCTAACATAGTGGCGACTCCACTGGGGACAGAATAGAACTAAAAGTTTATAACTTCCCGTTTTCTTTTCCTAGAAGAAAGTTTGTTCCTGAAATATTGCAAATTTGAAAAGAAAGTAATGTTTAGAGGTTGATTAAAATTTGTACATATTATTTCCAGACTCATAAAATTAAAAAGTATATATATAAAATCAAAAAATAAATCTGGCTCCCAAGAAATTTTATACTCAATCTCATCCAGACCCAGAACTTGTGATAGTAACAGATAACCCAGAGCAATTGCTCAGGAAACGGATCGTGGATGAAGGTTCAGTAAGTCATACTCTCTTCATAAGTCCCTTTCCTGTTAAGGAGATCTCATCACCTTTCAAAACCCTGACTTTGACACCCCTTCCGAACGAAGCCTGGTTAGGACAAGATCCGACAATTTTGTGACCAAAGCCATTTTGGACCCAACCATTTTGCAACCCCGGACTCCTGAAATTCTATCTCCCGCTGCTAAACCTCAAACCACTCTCTCAGCACCAGCTAGTCCCTTCTCATCCTCGTCTTCTGTCGCTACCTCGCCTATCATCCATTTCGTTATCCCACCTCCTCCACCGATCATGGAAGCTAGATACGCTCCCTTAGTGTTGGTCGTGCCTCTTCATGCTATGCCTCAAGACTACCAAACGAGACTCCCGCAGTTCGATGCAATAGGACCTCTGAATGCCCAACAACACGTCGATAAAATGAATGATTATTTTGACCTGCACGAAGTAGATGAGGCTGACGTTCAAATGAGATTGTTTGCCCAAAGTTTGATAGGTGACGTTAAGAAATGGTATAAAGGTTTACGTGCTGCCTCAATCATTGATCTTACCGCATTTCAAAGGAGTTTTATAGACAGATGGGAGGTAAAGAAAAACCCTCTCCAAATATTGTCAGAATATGAGAATATTAGAAGAAATCAAGGTGAGACAGTACAAGATTACTGCACTCGTTTCAATAACTTGTACAACGCAATCCCAACCGAAATCAAACCTCCACAGGGTTTGGCATTAATAAAGTTCCTTGATGTATTTGATGCCGATATGTCATACCAACTAAGGGAAATAAATTCTACCACCCTGGAGGACATGCAAAAAAGTGCAATAAGCGTAGAGGCCAATTTGTTAGCAAAAAGGGCATGACAGAGGTCCGAGAGAAGAGTCACAATTAAAGAGGAACCTTCCACATCAACCTCGGATTCCAAACTGGACTCCTTGGCCAGAGCAATGGAAAGAATGATGGAAAGACTTACTATGTCAGAAATAAATCCTCTAAGAGAAAACCCACCAGCTCCTCAAGTTCAGAATCCTAACTTCAGGAGAAACCCTCCTCAAATCAGACAGAGAGACCCTAGGGATCAAAGAGAGCAGAGAGGTCCAGACCAACAGATCAGACCTCCCTTACAAGAAAATTATGCTGATGAAGGGGATGAAGTGATTGAGGAACTAGAGGATACTCACATAAATCTCATGGGCATTCACGATAACGAAGCTATTTTCCTCACCCAAGAAGAGCAGGAACTTTTTCTTCTCAATCAAACAAAAGTAAGTGAAGAAGCTGAAGATGCCGAACAACATGCATTCAAAAATGCAATTCTAGAGGTACATCGGCAGTACAATCTGCAGAGTAAAAATACAGAAGGGAGTTCCCCAAAGAAGACGATTGAAGCGAAGAAGGTAGTCGAAACCAAGAAAGCCTCTGAGCCATCTGTCGAGAATATTCCTGAGAAGAGTACTGCCGAAGTTTCCACGAAGAAAAACCTTACTATTATGAAAATATCGTCATAGCCCGAGGTTTCACCTATTAACCCACCAAGTACTTCTGGCTAGAAGAGTGTGGTGGACAAACCAGAATTGATGAGCCAAGGCAGAGCTCCCACACCTTTCAGCCTTGAGGAGGAATTAGCCAAAGTAAAAATTCCCATCCCACTTTCCGAGTTGATGAACAAAGACGTTTATTGTTCACAGGTGATTAAAGCACTGACCATTGAACCTGACATAGGCACAAAATCCTTAACCATTGGATCAACAAATCATTCAGATACCGTGAACCTTACAGATGATCAACCTGAACTTATGTTCGGACCTGAAGTAGATGGCCGAGATGATAATGGTGATGTCAGTCCTTTTTACATCAGCTTAAATATACATGACCTCATCCTGCATAATGTTATGCTGGATTCGAGTGCTTGCCACAATCTGATGCCTAAAGCAGTGATGGAGAAATTGGGACTGGAGGTCACCAGACCTTACAAGGATTTACACTCATTCGACTCCAACAAAGTTAGATGTATTGGTTTGATCAAGGACCTATGTATCACCCTGGTTCAGATTCCTGTGAAGAGCATGGTCATGGATGTGGTGGTTGTAGACATTCCCCCGAAGTATGGAATGTTACTATCCCGGTCTTGGGGGGCTAAGTTGAGAGGTACACTGCAGTTATATATGTCGTATGCCACTATCCCAGTTTTCGGGCAACAAAGAAGGCTGTACAGAGAAACATTAATGAAATACATGGTCAGTAGCCAAGAAAAACACACAACTATCCTCTTTAATCTGTGCATTCCGACTTGGATTCTTTTATCCTGTACAATGATGGTGACACAAAAGAGAAAAACCCTTAGCTGGCAGAAGATACATCTGGTCCGGATGAAGGCCAAGAAATCATTGAGGTAGAAAGGAAGAAAAACGTGGTAACTGAAGAATTACCAGCAGACTTCTAGAGCATGGATTTTGATGGAGCAGTAAGAAAAGAAGGAGCTGGAGCGGGAGTTTGGCTACATAATCACAGAAACAGGTATTCAGAAAACCATTCTTACAAATTAAATTTCCAATACACTAACAATATCGCTGAGTATGAAGCCTTGATGCTCGGTCTGAAGCTGTTGAAAAGAATTGGTGCCAAACAGATTATGGTAAGAGGTGATTCTGAGTTAATAATCAAGCAAATTAAAGGTGAGTACGCTACGAAACATCCCCATCTTAGAGCTTATAGGAATGTTGTTCTTAATGCCCTTAGATGTTTCACTGAAGTTGATTTGCAGGTAATGCCTAGGGGACAAAACATTTTGGCAGACGGATTGGCTACGTCAGCAGCCACATGTAAGATTCATTTCCGCTCGACCCGCCCATACACGGTAGAGGTGAAGTGCAGACCAATCGTTCCCGACAATATTAGGTACTGGCAAGTGTTTGGTAATGATGATCAAATCGAAGACTTTTTGCAGTGTAAAAATGATTTTGAATGTACAAATATAGATTTAGAGAACGAGGATGAAAATGTAAATAGATTTGATTTTGAAAATGATAGTGTAAATAGCGTAGATTCAGGAGAATTAGGTGATGATGAGATGGATACTGATATTCTGCATTTGAAAAGTAACATTTTGCCTAGGGGTCTAGTTCCTTTAGAGGATTTGTTTGATTTTAACGATGTAGCCAAAAAACCGAAAATTGAAGCTAGTGGACAAGAAGTAGAAGATTGTAATATAGGGATGGAGGAGAAACACAAGATGGTCAAACTATACAAATCATTACCCCCTAAGCAAAAACTCAAATACATTGAGTTGTTCAAAGAATATTCAGATGTCTTTGCCTGGGGTTATGAGGATTTGAAAGCTTATGATACCAACATCATACAATACAGGATTCCAATAAAAGAAGACCAAAAACCATTCAGACAGAAACTTAGGAGGATAAATCCCAAGTTACTCCCTCTAATAGAAAAGGAAATAAAAAAAATGTACGATGCCAAAATCATAGTCCCGTTGCATTTTCCAAATGGGTCTCTAATTTGGTCCCTACATGTAAGAAATCTGGGGAAATCAGGCTTTGCATAGATTTCCGAAATCTGAATAAGGTCTCCCTGAAGGACAATTACCCCTTGTCGAAAATGGACCACATCCTTCAAAGGGTGGTCGGATCCAGTCGAATCTCTTTGCTGGACGTTTTCTCGGGTTATAACTAGGTCCTCGTCCACCCAGATGACCAAGACAAAACCACTTTCACTACACCATGGGGCACTTTCATGTATGTGAAAATGCCTTTTGGTTTGATGAACGCGGGAGAAACTTTCCAGAGAGCGATGGACATCGCCTTTGTGGAAGAGTTAGGGAAATTTATCGTCATCTATCTGGATGATGTAACTGTGTTTTCCCATTCTAATGAAAAGCACCTGAGGCATCTCATACGAGTCTTCGAGAAATGCAGGAGGTTTGGGATTTCTTTAAATCCTAAGAAAATCCTTTTTGGACTAGAGGAAGGCAAGCTGCTAGGGCACATAATCTCCAAGGATGGAATCAAAATAGACCCCAGTAGAATCGAGGCCATACAAAAATTAGAACACCCAAGAAACATCAAAGAATTACAGTTTTTTATCGGAAAAATCAATTTTCTACGAAGGTTCATACCCAATCTGGCAGAAATCCTTAGAAACATTACAAATATGTTAAAAAGGGACGTAAAAATAAAATGGGACGCTGAGTCCAGGCAGTCTTTTGAACAAGTCAAACGAGCACTCACAGAGGCCCCGATCTTGATCAATCCTGATTTTATCAAGGATTTCTATCTTTTTTCTTTCGCTTCTGAACATACCATTGCAGCGGTATTATTACAGAAGAATAGTGAAGAGTATGAACAACCCATAACCTTCTTCAATAAAGCATTAAGAGATGCTGCTTTAAATTATAAGATAATGGAGAAACAAGCTTTTGCCTTGGTAAAAGCCATAAAAGATTTTAGGGTCTACATTCTCCATTCCCACACCATTGCATATGTTCCGAATGCGGTAGTAAAAGAAATTTTGACCCAGGACAATCCGGATGGAAGAAGAGGAAAGTGGATTGCTATCATTTTAGAATACGACATAGAGATTAAGCCTATGAAACTAATTAAAGGTCAAGGCCTAGCTAAATTAATGGCTGAATCTAATTTCCATGCTCTTGACATTAATTTTTTAGCTGCAGCAGATGAACAGGGCAAGATGGCGACTCCAAGCATGAGAGAGGTATTTCTCAACTCTCCATGGTACGCAGACCTTATATTCATTTTTCAAAATTTACAAGCTCCCCCTGGTTTGACTAAGACTAAAGCTAGATTTTTGAAGTTGAAAGCCTTAAAATTCTGTATTCTAGAAGGTAATCTATATTGGAAAGATCCTGGAGGTATTCTATTAAATTGTTTATTGAAAGATGAAGCTGACAAAGTGTTACAAGAATTTCATGCAGGAGAATGTGGTGGCCATCTGAACTGGAAGGTCAACACCAACAAAATCCTCAGAGCTGGTTTCTATTGGCCCACCCTATTCGCTGATGTATATCATAGAGTGACTGCATGTCATCAATGTCAGTTGTTTGAAGGCAAAAGGAAACTCCTTCGTCTCCCCCTGAAACCGATCTCAGTTGAAGCCCGTTTCCAGCAATGGGGATTGGACTTCATTGGAGAAATACACCCTCCTTCTTCAGGCCAACACAGGTGGATTCTCACTGCCATAGATTATTTTACCAAATGGATTGAAGCAGTACCAACCAGGCAAGCCACTAATTCTGTTATTATCAAATTCCTTGAAAATAATATCTTGTCTCGTTTTGGATGTCCTAGAAAGATTATAACTCATAATGCAGCTGCTTTTCGGTCAAAGAAACTCATAGATTTCTGCAACCAGTATCACATTGGTTTGGGACATTCCACAGCTTACTACCCTTAGGGGAATGGGCTAGCAGAATCTTCAAACAAAACCTTGGTGAACATCATCAAGAAGACGTTGTAGGAAAACAATAAATTGTGGCATAACAAGTTGGTGTTTGCCTTGTGGGCTGACAAACTGACCACCAAAAGGTCAATCGGTATGTCACCATACCAGCTGGTCTATGGCATAGAAGCAGTTTTCCCCACTTCCTTAGGAGTCCTTGTCATGAAGCTGCTTCAAGATGTACAAGCCGAGCCAAATGACTCACAGAGAAGGATCAACCAGATGATCCATTTGCAGCAGTCTAGGGAAGAAGTTTTCAACAAGACTCAGGTAATCCAACAAAGCATCAAGAAGATTTTTGACAAAAGAACCAAGGAAGATGATTTCAAGCTAGGATATTTGGTGCTGAGATGGGACGCCAGAAATGAATACAAGGGAAAGCATGCAAAATTTGACAGTCTATGGAGAGGACCATACATGATTCAATCATTCAAGGGGAACAACGCTTTCTTGCTAAACAACACTGATTGGACAGATCTGCCAGGAGGACCTGTAAATGGCAGAATGTTGAAGCATTCTGTGCCACCTCAGTAGAGACTCGAGTTTTCACTTATCATTGTACATACCATTTTTATTTTTCTCCTGCATTTTCTGAGCGAATAACATTAGTCAGTTGGTTGAAGCCCGAAGAGAAGGCCCTAAGCCACTGACCACTGTTCTTCCAATTTGTGAGAATAAAACCAACGAAGGCTACTATGCAGAAATTTTCATAATGATCGGGACCAGGATTCTTGGCACTCCACATGGAAAGTACCATCCCCAGGTGGAGCCGCTGTTATCACCCTATAAGTTATAGGATCAACTGGTGACTGGGATATTATCTGTCTCTAGTGTTTTTGTTGACAAATGATTTTTTCATTCTGCAAATAATTTGAAAAGAAAAGAAAAAGAAAGAAAAAAAAAAGAAAGAAAAGAAAATAAAAGAGGGCATAAAATATTTTCAATAAAAGCCCCATGCAATAATAGTAACTTGGTCCATACCTTTCAAGCATGGCCAAGTTCTTTGTAAATTGATGTTGATAGGATTAGTGAATGAGTTTGGCTAAACAGTTTAATCTTAGCCAAAGTATCTAGGTTAGAATAGTGAATAAATCTGGCTAGACTGTCTAATCTTGGTCAGATAGCCCCAGGGTAGAGTAAATTCTTAACCCAACAGTTTAATCTGGGTTAATTGTCATAGGAAGCTAGTTATAATATAGGCTAGTTGCTTTCTTTCTTTATTTCAATAAAAACCAGCTGGATGTAAATGTTGCACCATGTTTTAGATGCTTAAAAGGTCGTTTGACTAACCCCTTGGTGGTGTTGACATGAAAAGCCTTGGAGGAAACTCGTGAAAAAAGCACTTATCCTAAGTTTCCTCAGTGCATGTATTTTTCCACGCCCTCACTTATGCTCCGTTCATATATCAGCAGTCCAGATGATTGCGCCCAGATCTATAGTGGACAGATTTTTCTGGACCCCCCCGACCATTTTATCTTTAATGGAGGGAAGGGGGGGTCCAGAATTGCTGATAAGACCCACGCGCATCTGGACGGCTCAGGATCAAGTGCGCAAATCTACGATCAATGTTGAATTCTGGACCCCCCCGCCCATTCTGCATTTAATGGAGGGGGGGGGGGGTCCGAAATGTGTGATAAACAACACGCATAGATCTACGGCTCATAAGCAGGTGCGTAGATCAACGGCCCAAGATGTTTTTCGGACCCCCCCGACTGTTCTTCTTTTAACTGAGGGGGGGGTCCAGAATGGTATTTTTCCTCTGGAGGGCCCCTCTTTATACGTGGCAACGATCTAATGGCCCTGAGTCCCATCATCTCCTACTATCTGACATACCTTCATCACCTCTGGACGTCACCATCCACCTTTCCTGAAGTAGTCACATCCCATAACTATTGTCAGTCCTTTCCCCCCATTTTCTCATGGCAAGCCCCCTCACTATGACCTTTACCTCTAATCGATAGCCACCACGTCACCCATCCGTATCCCTCAGTCACCGTCACCTGCCATCTCACACTCAAAGTGATCAGTTGGCCATTTATTACTGGATAACCTACCCGTTAACCAGCTGACCTGTCTCCCACGCCCAACGGACACCCGTTTACTCAAAACTACCCTCACTCTTCCTATTTTCACCATTCACCCACTCATCGCACCAAAGAAATTTACACCGTTGTCTCCTCCGTTACAGTCATTTTCCCCCACCAGAAGCCACCCCCCTAACGTTGTTTTTCTTGCAGGTACCGTTGCAGTAATGGAGCCAAAGTCCAAACAAGCAGAAGGAGAAGATAATATGTTTCTCCCTCCCCTTTTCGACCTTGATAGGATCCCATTGGTCGACAAAGACCGCTTAATCACAAATACAAAGTGCGATTTTGATTTCACAGACTTTCAGTCGTGGCTCAGGGAAGTTTTCCTGGACCAGAGTGATGAAATCAGACTCTGGGAGTCCAACTTACCCCTTTACCTCTTCCCTCAAATTCACCCTTTTCCAGAGTTCTCCCTCAAGTGCCAAGCCCACTACATCC
>ML794147.1:256784-284256 GCA_009831015.1 Picea engelmannii
TTTAGTTTTTTTAGGTATAGGCTTTTGTTATTTTGTTTACTTCTGTAATTTATTTTGTTTTAACTAAAAAAAAGTATTAAAATACCAATTCTTTACACCGTTCTATAACTAATGTTTTATAATCAAATTTTGGTAGTTAGTTAAACAATTTATTTCTTAATAAGATTACTCTTCTAATTAATCACTTAAGTACTAACCTTCTCTAGCTTTTGGTTAGTTTTTCTTTAATTACGTTTTGCTAAAATAAACGCAAAACATTACTTTTGTAACATTCTCTTTAGTTGTTTAAACACTTTTAGGATTTGATTTCGTTGTTACAAATGTATAAACTCATACCTAAAAACATAAAAATCATAAATTACATTAAAATCAAATATTACTAAAAAGTAAAATTACAAGGCAAAGGAATTCATGCTTGGACTGTAGGTTAGGGGAAATTTGGCCTGGAGTTCAATGTGCCTTCTTGTCTGGGGATTTAATATTAGGGTGATATTCTCGTCTCTTTTCGCCTAGCCCCACGGGAGGTTGAAATGTTGGTGTTGGGGACTCTCTATTCCCTCGATGTCAACATATTTTTTGGCGGCCATACTAGGGAATGACCGTTCAATGGTTCATTCCTAGTTTTATTTTAATTCTTTCAAATTTACTTTTTTCTTTCCTAAACTTCAATGTCTCAACTGATCAAAAGTATGTTTAGTGGTTGTAACCTTGTGTTTTTAACTACTAACCCTGGGAATATCATTTGAAAATATGGGATTTTTGAGTTTGAAGAAAACATAAACAATTCCCTGTGGTTTGTGCCCTCTCCCTTGAAGTTCGCTCACCTGGTTAATCCTTTACCTCACAAATTCAAGAACCATTTGCCTCTCTTTCATGGTGATGGAACTTTTATGATGATTAAACATCTTCATGCATTTTCAAATTCTTGCACCATTCTCAGAGTAAATAATAATGATAGTTGCATTCTTTTGTTCATGAATTCCCTTCAAGGCGATGATGCCTCTTTATTTTCCAACCTTCATGATGGATGCATCTCTACCTGGTTTGAACTTTCTTACTGGTTTTATTCTAACTTTGGGTATTTGGATAATCCTTATGAGCATCTTAAAAGATTTAATCATTTTCATATGAAGGATAATGAACAGATTCTTACATTTAACCTTAGGTTTATTAAGTCATACAATTCAATTCCTACTTCCATTCTCCCTACTAAATTGGCTTCCCTGTTTCATTATTATGAACATCTACCTCCTCTTTACTCATGGAAGTTAGAAGAAAAGAATGTTCAAAACCTAGAACTATCTCTATCCACTTGCATTGAATTCGAAGAACAACTCCATAGAATAGGTTACTCCTTTGGTATTCATGATTCACACAAGGATTTGTCTTCTTTAATCCTCATTATCGAGAGTTTATAGGATCACATGTTCTTTCTTGAATCTCAATCTTCAAATGATGCTGGGAGTATATCTTAGGAGCCTATTTGTGGTCAAGATCTTAGATGTGAAGAGGATCATGATTATATGACAATTCTTAATGATCAACCCACCTATCACATCCCAAACATCACCCTTCTTAAACCTCATGAAAAAACTCAATCCCAAAATCATCTTTCATTTTAAGCCTCTTATCCACACACATACGATGGTGAATTTGATTATACGGTTGAAGAATTCAATTTTAACCACGTTAAGCCTATTTATGACACCTTCTTATTTGTCAAGGATAATAATGAGAGATCAAAACAAGTTGATGAAGAACCGTATGAATTTAATGATACATGCGACAAGTCCTTTTTTGAAGACATTCATGAGTTCAATCAAGGTCTTAAATTGTTTAAATTTTTTGCTAATCCTTTGTTCCAATCAAAATATGTTAAAGAGATTGACACTATCGAGCATGTCCCTCCTAGGTGCACTTTTTACTTCAAGGATAATGACTATTTTATGACATCCCTATGTTTTTGAATCTGTGTTATGAATCTTCCTTGCATCATGACCACCTTGTTCCTAATAGAAATGTCCCTAGAAATGATACTAATTTGTTTGATGAATTCATGGATCATTCCTTTAATGTACAAACCCTAAATCCTAAATCTGATTCAATAGATACCTTCAACATTACTTGCAAAGAATCTGTTGGTTGTCATGTCTTAAAGGTTGGTGGTCATTTCTTTTGGGTATTGATTAGTCATTTCTCCTCACCACATATATTTGTTGGTTTCCATGTTGACAATCTTTCCATGTGTAAGTTTTTCAAAATAATAAGATCCACATGCAAAGAAGGCGATGCATTCCTTTACACTAAATTTCATCCAACTCGAGTCCAAGATAATGGTTTTCTTTTCCTCTATACATATAAAAAAACAAGAAAATAATAGTAATAATAATAATAAATTTCGAAAAAGGGTAGATTAGGTTTTTGTTAACTTCGCTTTTAACTAGTTTCTTTTTTTTGCATTTGGTCTACTTTCGTTTATTTTTCTTTCTTTTCTTTTTTCCCCTTTTGATGGTCAGAAGTGATGGAGAAATGGTTGGTGATATTAAAAGGCTATTTGTATATTTTTAACTAATTGACCAAATCTGTTTTGGTGTACAACAGACTTGTAGGGAAACCAAATCTCCTTCTTTTGTCGTAATCCTTTACTTGTATACCATGCACTTGCTAAGATAGACATCCTCGCTCGTCGCATTCATCCACCCTATCCCCTTCTTCCTTGTTTCCCTTTCTCTGTCCCCTCCATTTTTGAGACGCCTCCAACATGCACATCGTGGATTCTTAGTGTTAAGCTTGGGATTTTCCCTCAACACACATTCACAACAGTTTCAAGATTTCTAACATTTTTTTCAAGATTCAAAGAGTTTGTCCCTTCGGGTTATACAACAAGACAAAACCCCCTCATACTTACCACTTTTCATGAGTTATTCCATGAAGTCCCGATCCATGAATCCCTTGACCTCCATCGTGTCTCCCCCTATTGTATAACTTGGTCCACCTAACCTTATAAACCTCTTCTTATTCCACATCAAGTCACCCTCAGTCTTGTTGTTACCCTTCCCTTCCCCTTTTCTTCAGAGAATCAAGGATCGCAAGTTTATTGTTTAAAGATTGCATGCCACTGTAAGCGATGCACATCTGTTGGTTGGAAATTGTTGACGACAATTTTTGTCAACAATACTTAGCCGAAAAAGCATTGCCAGACTCCCCCTCTCATTTCACAATTGCTTGTACAAAGTCTTGTGTGCTCATGTTGAGTTGTTGGTACAAATTCAAAGAATATGTCATTAAAGAATATTTTAAGTTATTATGAAAATGGTTGGTGATCAATTTTGAAGTTGCACATGATATATGCCCTCAAATAGACATTGGTTTACTACAAGCATTCGGCAAGTATGATACAGTAATTGGTAAAGATGTTGAAGCTCTTGAACAATCACAAAGGTGCCCCTCTTATTCACTTCCCACATATTATTTTTCTTCCAAAGTTTTTTGGCCCTTTTATCACCTTTGTTTTCATACATATCAACATGCCCACATTCCAAAATTTAAAATATTTTCTTTATACCATGCCTTAAAATTTGTCATATGCCAAAATAAAAGTTATAATTATTATATCATTGGTTGACATTTTATTTTAACTTGATAAATAAAGGGAAAAGTAAACCAATTATCCAAATTGTATATCCTATAACAAAGCCCACATAAGACTCTTTAAGTTTGCACGACCCATATGTCATATCCCTTTCAAATATTTAATTATAACTTAAAGGTAATACCAAGTTTCCTTTTGGTTATGAATTTAATATTGTTCCATGCCAAAAGAAAAAATATATTATATTACCATGTCATCATGATATTTTCCATTTGTATACTTTATCCCACTTGGAGGTTTTATATAAGACTAACAAAACTGTGGCAGTAAAGAAAATCTATCAGGGTAATTCTAAAGAAGGTGTTAATGTGTCTTCTTTAAAGGAAATCAAATTGTTGAAGGAGCTTTCACATCCAACTATAATACAGCTAATAGATGATTATACACACAAACATAATTTACATATTGTCTTTGAATTCATGGAGAGTCATCTTGAGATTGTTATAAAATACTGAAACATAGTTCTCTTCCCAGCTGATATAAAATCCTATATGCAAATGACATTGAGGGGCCTTCCTGTTTGCCATATAAATGGATTTTGCACAGGGATATGAAACCAGATAACTTGTTGATTTCTTCTTATGTCCAAATAAAGTTAGGAGACTTTGCTGGGCTCGCTTGTTTGGTAGCCCGAATCGCATATTTACTCATCAGGTTTTTTCACTATGATATAAACACTTGACTTATTGTTTGGATCCAAAAATTATGGTATAGTTGTAGATATTTGGGAAATAGGTTATATTTTTGCAGAACTTCTTCTTTGAAGACCATTCCTTCAAGGTATAGGTGATATCAACCAGATAGGGAAGGCTTTTGCAGCCTTTGGAACTCCTAGACAGTAACAGTGGCCAGATGAGGGCACTCTTCCGGATTTTGTTGAATTCCATTTTTTTCTTGCACCACCAATACGTTCCTTATTTCCCATGGCTAGTGAAAATGCCTTGGATATTTTTTCAAATATGTTTACATTAGATCCAAAAAATAGGATCTTCCAGTAAGAATAATGTTGAAGAGTGTAGTGAATCACTCAATTTTAAAGACAAAAACTTAAAGGTGCGCCCACATTCATACCACTAGTTTTTAAATATGATTTCCACTAAGAAGCAGTAACTGATATTAATTTAAAAATCACATCAAATTAAAAGCACCATCATAGGCCTTGAACTCAGATGTCAGAACTAAATTTATTTTTCCCAGGATTATATTTGTCTGGAGCATCAACAGGATGATCATATCCTAGTAATCATTGTTGGAGATAATATCGTTTGAGGTTCTAATATCCGTGCAGTAACACACGTTGCATTATGAATCTCTGACTAATAATGACTAGATTGGGAAATGTTATTGTACCATGTTTTTGAGTTCTTATATTGTTGCATCATTTAACAACGGGAGTTGATTATCAAGAGTCTGCGGAGGTGCAATAAACAAACGACATCATCCCATATAAAGTTCGATGATGTTAAACTTTATTTCTCCGTCATCCTTAGAGATATGGAGTCAAACAAAGATATTATGTTTTAAACAGAAAGAATCAACCTCATAGTAAAATTCAAGATAACATCAAAATGAAAACGAGAAATTGATATCTGGAGGTTTTTCAAACAAATTAAAAAATATATATGGTCGGTTCTAAATTGGTTACGCCTTAGTTTATTGAACTGAAAATTTCCCAAACTACCAAAACCATCCACCCAACAGGATTAAAATAAGCAACACACAACCAAAAGAGGAGGGAAAATTTTTAGAGAGAAATATTTTTAAGGAGAAAACTATGATAGAGGTATGCTTGGAGAAGTGAGGTTTTTCATTTAATTTTATCATCCATCCTCTCTTTCAGCAGGGATTGATAGGATTCTCGAAAGGAGGGGGTCTTGTGAAGCAGCGAATGGACGAAGGGAGGATGACCTTTGTTTGGTTTTATAAGGTGAAATATGTTCTTGTCAGTTTGTTTTGTTTAAGCCTGATTTTATTTTAGCGCTGATCAACTTCTTATGTGCAGGTCCTCTCCTTGTGTTACGACCGTCATCACTCCATCCAATTTTTGGCTACGTTTTTCTTCTTTATTTTCTCTCTTGGAATTTCTATTGTAAGCTTGTTCTAGAATGGATAAAGACGATATACCTAGCCCAAGTCTTCACAGGGATTTGTAATTCCAGATCTCCATGAATTGTATGAGGAAAAATCTTAACTTGATATCAAAATTCTTACGCTTTGAATTTATTTCTTATTTGTTTTTCTGCTCAATTTTTCCTTTCTCCATCTATATTAATTCAACACTTTAAATTAAAAATAAAAAATAAAAATTTATTCAAAAGAAATAATGCACTATGGTTATTGTAACATGATATATAGATGTTGGTAATAATAATGTTTATGAGTATCCGAAAACAGGCGGACGCTGGGATTTGACCTAGCCGTGGTTTCCATACAGAGATCGACTATTGGCCGCCCCTGGGGGCGGGGAGCCAAGCGCTCCTCCCCCACACAAGAACGCGTTTCGCAAACTCTTGACCAGGCATGGCAAGAAACCTACAAACGCTGCACCACCTAGCTTTGTAAAACACTTAGAAACGATTCCTGAAATCGATTTACCTCCGGATCAGCCAATGAGAGTTGTGGTCTCGCTAGCTGAACAAGGGCAGGTTGTCCAGTTCATGGGGCTCTGGCCCTCCACCAAAACTACAGACAACTGGATACAAAGGAACTGGAGACCCTTAATCCAGAACAGTGTTACATGCTATGCAATGGGCATAGGTTATTACATTTTCGAGTTTATTTCAGAAGCCGATCGGGACTTGATCTTCAGGAACGGACCTTATTTTATGGGCCCTCAAGGCCTCTATCTGAATCGTTGGCATCCGAGCTTCGATCCGAAATCGGAGGTACCCAAGGAGGTCCCAGTGTGGGTCAGGCTCCCAAACCTCCCAATTCACTGCTGGAACAGCTCCTCGCTTCAGAAAATCGACAATGGCCTTGGGAACTACATTGATAAGGTGGAACCAAAAGATCAGTACTCCTGTGCTCGTATCTGTGTGGAGGTGAATTTGGAGGTAGGACTACTGGAGGCAGTCAAGCTAAAGGTAGGAGAATGGCATCATTTCCAAAAACTCAACTACGAACAGTTACCGTTTAAATGCAGTGGATGTCATGAGTAAGGACATTTTTAGAGAAATTGTCCCAAAGATCCATGCATGGCTAAAGACACAAGCGAGGGATGGCAACAGGTGGGTAAATCAAAACCCAACGCAAGGGAAAAGGGGCGAAGGCTGGGGAAAACGGCCCTGGCACATCAAGCAGATCCGAGACCCAACAAAGACACACGGGACAGTAGTAAGGGAACAGACGCAGAAAGAACAAATGAAACCACAGAAGTGGTAACGCAGCCAAGTCATGCAGAGGAGCCAGAACAACAGATACCAAACCCAGACCTAGTGGACATCTCGTCGCAGGGGAAAGGAAAAGATCAAGCTCAAGATCCCAGAGAGCCAGGGGAAACACAAGTGATGGAGGAGGGTGAGATCCATACAGGAAGTAGTAGTGAGGAAGATAGCAGCATCGAACTCACCCCGAAAAAACTAAGAAGAGGAAGGAAATCCAAAATAGTGGAGTGAGAAAAAGAGACTTACAAGGATGTTCTAAACAGATCACAGCCAACCCTTAAGAAGTTGATCAATGTCAGACAGACCAGGAAGAAGTCCAAGGCCTTCCAGGAAGGCCAAAACTCCCCTTCAGGTAATCAATGAAAATTGGTGTCTTAGAACTGCAGAGGTTTCGGAAGCACACCCAAAGAAGAAGCACTGAAAGACATTATTAAAACCTCTAAAGCCGAGATCCTGCTGATCCAAGAAACCACTATGGAGGGACAATATTTCCTCAAGAGAGACAAAGAAAGATGGAATGTCAGTAGTGGTATAGCAGAAAGTGCCAGAGGGGCTTCAGGCGGCCTTGGCACGATATGGAACTTCAAAAAATACGACCTACGCAGGCATGAAGCGCGCAAACACTGGATCTACACCAGCCTTGTCCATTTGGACTCAGGGAGATAGGTAAGCCTCTTTAATCTCTATGTACCAGTCCTTCCAGAAGACAAAATCTCTTGCTGGGAGACCTTAAGGGATTTCATGCAACACAATGCCTTGGATAACATCATCCTCGGGGGTGATCTGAATCTAACCCTCTCGGCGAACAAGAAAAAGGGAGGCTCAAGAGTTCGGGACCAAGCAAGGGAATGGGTAGAGGATCTAATGTCTACCTGGGAGTTGGAGGATATAAAGCCAGCAAAATGGAAATACACCTGGTCAAACAAGAGGGTGGGGCCTAAAGCTAAGAATGAAGAATTAGTTCCTCCTCCAATGCAGCAAGACTGGACAAATTCCTCGTCTAAATCTCCTTCCTTGTCTTGGGACTAAATCTAGACTCTTCTATTCTCCCTCATAGCGTGTCAGACCACAAGCCAATCTCTCTAAGCCTGTCTTCTGACAATAATCTGGGACCAATCCCCTTTCGTTTCAACCCAAGGTGGATCCAAGAGGAAAGCTACCACGCCCTGGTAGCCAAAATCTGGAACGGTACAGTAACAGGCTCCCCCTTTTATGTCTGGGAAGAAAAGCTCAGAAGGTTAAAAAGATCTTTAAAAGAGTGGGCCAAATCTCTTCCAAACCCCCTCTCAACGCGCCTAGAAGCGCAACAACACTTAGAAGCTTTCCAGCTAGAAATGGAAGATGTGGATCCTTCGAAAGAAACCCTGTAGCAAGAAGCAAAGCTGCAAAAAGTCTGGCATCAAGCATGTAGAGAAGAGGAGAAACATTGGCAACAAAAATCGAGGTGTCTCTGGCTTGAAGCAGGGGATAAGAACACCAATTTATTTCACAAGCAAGCGGAGGCCAGGAAGCAGTTCAAAATGGTAACAGAAATCCACACTCAGGACCAGATTATAACGGACTTTGAGGGCATAAAGGAGGCAGTGATGCAAGCTTTTGAAGCACTCTATACAGAGCCTCACCGAGAAGCAAGTGATCCAGATGCCTACACTTTGGCTTTGATCCAGGCAAAGATACAAGAAGAGGTTAACAACAAGTTAGTCAGGGAAATAGATCAACAAGAAATCAGAGAAGCCTTGGATCAACTGAATCCGGATAAAGCCCCAGGACCAGATGGCTTTACGGCCAGATTTTATTAGCATGGGTGGAACACCATCAAGTCCGATCTCACGAAACTCATCAGGAAGTCCCAATCTTGTGCCAGAATTGGAGGAGGAACTAATTCTTCATTCTTAGCATTGATTCCAAAGGAAAAAGGAGCGACCAACTTTGACAGGTTCCGACCTATCTCCCTCTGCAACACTAGCTATAAAATACTCACTAAAATCATAGCGAACAGACTCCAAAGCATCCTCCCTACTATTATTCCAGAAAATCAAGGGGGTTTCATAAAAGGAAGGAGCATAATGGACAATATCATCCTTGTCCAAGAGGCACTCCATTCAAGTCTACGGCAGAAAGACAAAGGTATGATAGTCAAACTTGATCTCTCAAATGCATTCGACAGGGTAAGGTATGCTTTTCTGTTCCAAGTGATGGAGTGTTTTGGGTTTGCGCCCTCCTTCATTAGCTGGATCAGAGCATGTATCTATGGACCTTGGATAACACCTTTGGTAAATGGATGAGCCACAAAGTTCTTTCAAGCAACAAGAGGACTCCGGCAAGGTTGTCCCCTGTCCCCTCTTCTTTATGCCCTCCAAGCCTCTGTCCTTAGCCTCCAGCTAGAGTTTGGGCAACGACAGCTCAATCTTTCCAGGCTGCGAATTGAAAAAGGGGTAAAGGACATTAACCATGCCCAATTTGTAGATGATACGCTTCTTCTGGGAGGCGCAAGTCTGGCAATAGCCAAGAAATTCAAGAAGGAGCTTGACATCTTTACAGACATCTCAGGCAGTGTGATCAGCTCAGCCAAGAGTAAAATCTATGGGTGGAACGTTAACCCAAGAGAAATTCATGATATCTCAAGAATACTTTGGATTGAAGGAAGCACCAGCTGGGAAGAGTTTAATTATCTAGGAGTTCCTATCATTAAAGCCGTCCCAAAAGCTGCACACTGGAATAACATGATAGAAAGAATAAAAAACAGAATCCACTCCTGGGGAGCCAACTGGCTGAACTTAGCAGGCAAACTAGTTCTCATAAAAGTAGTATTATCTAGCATTCCAATCTATCAAAGTGCACTACTGTTAGCGCCTAGATCTGTAATACAGAAAATAGAGGCGATGACCAGGCAGTTCCTTTGGGAAGGAGGAAAGAAAACGGGAAGAAGATTGCACCTCATCAATTGGGGGAAAATTACAAATCCATTTCTTGAAGGGGGACTCCAATTAAAGGACATGCAGATGCAAAATTTGGCTCTTGGAGAATTTTTTTTATGGAATATCATCACAGGGACTTCCAATTGGAGCAAACGAGCTCTCTGGAAAAAGTATTTTCGAGGGCCTAGGACAAAATTTCTAGGGAATCCAACAAGGCTAGGGAAGGGCTCTCCAATCTTCATCTTATGCCAGAAGGCGCTGCCGGCCTTCCTTCCACATCTCACTTGGGTCCCAGGAAATGGGAAAAACATCAACATTTGGGAGGACTCAGTCCTGGGAGGATCAACACTCTCAACTAGGCAGGAGCTAAGGCGTATAAAAGATTGGATGCAGAATAACAATATTCACAGTCTCTGGGATATCTCAACTTGGAGAAATGATGAAAGCAAGTCTTGGTCCAGGTGGGAGATCGCCTCTCTACCTCACGATCTGGAAGAAGAGTGGAGTAGCCTAAAGGAAGCATTGCAAGGGAGAACCCCCCTATGCGAGAAAAAGAAGGACAAGATAGGTTGGGGTCCCAGAGCAGGAAATTACACCACAGTTGGGGGTTACTACCATCTCGTTCCAGGTCTCCAAGCTCCACAAGATTCGGCAATCTAGAAGGCAATTTGGGCAGTGAAATCCATTCCGAAAATCGATTTGTTTGTTTGGACAGTGGCCCAAAAAGGAGTTCTCTCGGGAGAAAATCTCAGGAAAAAAGGGTGGATAGGGCCCACAAGATGCCCACTATGCTGTCAGGCAGAGGAGATGACAAACCACTTGCTATTGAGCTGCCCATTTGCCAGTGAGGTCTGGCATTTAGCCCTTGGTCTAGGAGCCCTAACCCCTCCCATCCCGCAGGATATCCAACTTCTTCTTTTGAATTGGCAGGCTCTGTGCCCATTCAGGACAACAAATCAAGGTCATCATACAGCAACATGGAAAGATTTTCCAAAGTTCATCCTCTGGAAGATCTGGTTGGAAAGGAATAACCAGATTTTCAGAGAAGAGAAAAGAACTCCAGCCCAGGTAGTTGTTAAAATTAACGGCCTCTTCAGCGAGAGTGCGCCCTACTTTATAAAGACCTCAAACTCGAGGCCCTTGGGAATTGAAGAAGAAGGATGGATGCGTCACCTAGGGCTTCAAACTGTCTCGCCAAGGGGATCCCCAATCTCCACACCCTGCAGTTGGGAGCTCAGAATGGACAAAAGTGCAATGGAGGAGTGGAAAAACTCTCTAAATTCCAAAATTCTCTCATTCGATGGAGCATCCAAAGGTAATCCGGGGAAGGCAGGGGGAGGAGGGATAATAAGAGATCCAACTGGGAACATCATACTCAAGTATGCTTGGGGACTAGGCATTGAGCCCAACAACACAGCAGAAGCTCTTGCCCTCTGGCAAGGACTCATCCAAGCCCTGTCCCTAAATATTCGAGATTTAATTGTGATTGGAAATTCAAGGCTCTTAATCCAAGCCTTAAATCAGAATACCAGGGTAGCAAATGGGCAACTCAAGCACGTCATTGACAAAATAATAATTCTCAGGCGTCGGTTCCAGTCAATACAATTGTTTCATGTCCTGAGAGGGAACAATGCCCAGGCGGACGAAGAGGCCAATACGGGAGCCCGTTTTGAAAAAAGCATCATGATACTCAACGAAACCACAGTAGAAGGGAGTATCTCATAATTTCCTTAAGCCGGGTCGATAGCATAAGTGGACAAATGGACAAGACGCAGGGGCAGAATATAAGACAGTCATATCTCAGACTGTCAACGCGATCTTTAACAAGGATGGGAATCTCCATCATGAGGCCAGCGATCTGAAATCCTCAGGCCATACCCTCGCGCAGAGATTCCAACAGCGTAAGGATGGAGCAGGATTATAAAACTCAGGCAGGCAGGAAGGATATGAGCAAAGGAAGAGGAGCATTGAGTAAGAAGGCCGACTCAGGGTAGCATAACCAGGTAGCAGTAGAAGGTTGGAAGAGGAGCAAGCGGAAGCTCTGGATGGCGTCGAGCTCGGGTCCAAAACCGTCTGCGGAGGATCGAATAACTGCGCTGGAAGAGGAGCTGGAGAAACTGTGGGGCCTCATGGTCAGCTTGGAAGACTTCTTGCAGAGCTTGGATAGCGAGGCAGGGAGACGAATGGAGGCATTAGAAAACGACATTCTCTACACAAGATCCGGGTTGAGTGAGGAGATTTGGAAGCTGAGGAAGGAATTGGGAAAGCCAAAGCAAGATCATGAGGTGAGAATGCGAAATCTGGAGCAACAGATGGAACAGCTAAACAAGGAATGGAAAGAAGAAAAAGTGCAGTCAAAAGGAAAAGGCAAGGAGTAGTTCAGAAGCACTTCCAAAAGCAAGAAATTTTCTTTAAGTATTTTGTAGTAGCCAGCCATGGCACCTAAGTAGCTAAGTAATAGCCAGCCACGACACCTAAGTATTTTGTAATAGCAGCTAAGAGTCGAAGTCGACTTTAGTAAAGATCTTTGCATTCCTATAAACTTTGTAAAAGCACCAGTGGCTTGCCGTTGTTTTTAATACAAATCCCATTAACTGTTTCTGTCAAAAAAATAAATAAATGATATATAGATGTTCCTCTCATTTTAGTTTTTTTTAGGTATAATGTTTTATTAATTTTTTTACTTGTGTAATATATTTTGTTTTAACTAAAAAAAATATTAAAATACCAATTCTTTACACCGTTTTATAACTAATATTTTATAATCAAATTTTGGTAGTTAGTTAATCAATTTCTTTCTTAATAAGATTACTCTTCTAATTAATCACTTAAGTACTAACCTTCTCTAGCTTCTAGTTAGTTTTTCTTTAATTACATTTTGCTAAAATAAATACAAAACATAATTTTAGTAACATTCTCTTTAGTTGTTTAAATACTTTTAGGATTTAATTTCATTGTTACAAATGTATAAACTCAGACATAAAAGCATAAAAACAATAAATTACATAGAAATCAAATATTACTAAAAAGTAAAATTATAAGGTAAAGGAATTCACGCTTGGACTGTAGGTTAGGGGAAATTTGGCATGGAGTTCAATGTGCCTTCTTGTTTGGGGCTTTAATCTTACGGTGATATTCCCATCTCTTCACGCCTAGCCCCACGGGAGGTTGAAATGTTGGTGTTGGGGACTCTCTAGTCCCTCAACCTCAACAAAGAGGAGATGCAAAATTCAAAAACACCATTTCAAAACCAACATGAAGATTATATAGAAGTGTCTAAGAATAAAAAATACAAGCCACCCTTATAAAAAAATACCTATATGACACAACATGGCCACCTAAATTTATTTTAATATGTATTTATATTATATTTTGTTATTTTTTAATTTTATCAAAATCTATTCATGTAACCAAGAAAAGAAAGAAATATCAGTAAAAACACCAAAACCAAAACTATTGCCTAAAAATACCTCTTCTTAATAAAAGTAGGGGGATGTCTTCATACAAATGACACCATCATGACATATTTATACATTTCTCTGACTACGTAAAGCCATAGAGTTTGACTCAATACATTATAGCTACCATTTTGATTATATAAACAAATAAATTGATAATACTACCTTGACCTTATTTTTTTTTTTTAATATATCACTTGGAGATTCAAGTATCTTAGAATTTAAAACTAAGTTTAATCTTAGAATTTGATATTAAAATAAGTGGAAAAATAAAAAGGATAAAGATTTTGCATGTAGCTTTTTAAATTTATGTGGCAATATTTAAATTTATGTGGAAATATGGTTTTTCATGTAAGTGGCCCATCATCTTATAAACAAAAGTTGAAGCAATAGATAATCATACTCGAACCACGTACTATTAATATTACACTTCCTCCAAGGAAGAAAAATCTAATGAGGTTGGAAATAAAAGTTCAAGCAAGACATAATCATATTCGAACCACGTACTATTAGTATTACACTTCCTCTAAGGTAAAAAAAAATCGAATGAAGTTGGAATATTCGTAGAGTGTTTTATTAACCAATTCAAATTCCTCACAAAAAAATTGATCGTGAACATGTTTGTTGAAAATCATAGATGATGATGTTGCTATATTTTTTTCCACGTAAAAAAAAAAAAGACAGTTTCACTATTATTTTATTAAGAATTAAGTGAATCTTTTGATTGCATATAGATAAAAAAAGTTGATGATCTTTGAAAAAACAACATGATCTTGATATTTTAGTATAGATTTTAAAATATTTAAAATCTGTTTATGTTGTCTTCAGTCTAGTAGCTTCATGCTAATACAAAATATAATATTCTTGTCTCGTCAAAAAATAAACTTTTCTTCTAGAGTAGATGATCATTGCTTGTTTGGTCTTTAGAATAAAAGATAGCTATCTTCATTAACAACATCTCTTTTTATATATTCTTCAAAAAAAAGTCTTTACATAGGACAATCGAGTGCCTTCTTGGAGAGAGTATCTACTACAATGTTGAACTCCCTGTGTACATTTATAAATTTGATTCCATCAAACTTTTCTTTTAGACTTCTGATTTGTTCTTTCCAGTTGTTTAAATATAAAATGTTCAGATTTGATTTGTCATTAATCCATTCAATGGCCACCTTGGAATCTCCATCTACCATCATCTTGTTTATGGATAATCTAGAAGCAAAGAGTAAGAGACCCCATAGCCCTAAGATTTATGTTTTCATATTGTTTTCTTGTCCACCTGCAAAGTGTGCTCTGTCAAAATGTTCTAAATTGATTTTGAGAAAGATTCTTATACCACAACAATCATCAACAGTTGTACCATCAAAGAATCCTATTGGATTATCGATGTTGCTATATAACTTTTCGTAGAGTCTTACTTGAATATTGTGAAGGATTGGCCATAGTTATACCCAAAAAAAAAACTAGCCTTGCAAAAAGTATGTTTAGTAAAAATGGAAGTTAAAAAAAACATGTGAGAGTGATCTCAAAGCATTTTGACTTCATTCTTCAAATGTTAAGGAGAGATTGAAACGAAAAAAAAATGTTAGAATGGGTTGTATTTGTTTACTTACTATGTTAGTGATGCTTTTAATGTTATCATAATGATATTTGTAACATTTAAAACCATTAATGGTGGAGTTCCTTTTACATGGGATGGGGTAAACTAGCTTTGCAAAAAGTATGTTTAGTAAAAATGGAAGTTAAAAAACACATGTGAGAGTGATCTCAAAGGATTTTATAGGGCTTAATTCTTCAAATGTTAAGGAAAGATTGAAACGAAAAGAAAATGTTAGAATGGGTTGTAATTGTTTACTTACTATGTTAGTGATGCTTTCAATGTTGGTATAATGATATTTGTAACATTTAAAACCAGTAATGGTGGAGTTGTTTTTACATGGGATGGGGTATTGTCGAACTTATCATTAACGTAAAACAAGTAATAGGACATTCAGAAAAAAAGAAAAAAAAAAGAAAAAAAAGAAGAAGGTAAATTCATCCTCTTTTTGCAGATAAATTATTAAATATGATATTTACCAAATGTATTGGATATAAAAGGAAATTCAAGGTTGAGATAGAAGAATACATACCATAGAAGAAAAAAATGGAAATTAATATCAAATTAATGAATACCAAAATATTGTACTATTGGAAACTACTTGAATTTTTTCCATTCTACTAGAAAATAAAGCATGCCTAATTTTTCTAATTGCAAACATCTCCTTTGACATTTGGATTCTTTTGCTAGAAACCTTGGGTTCCCTTATCCCTCCTCTTTTTCTTCGATATCGTACTTTCTCATAATATCTTTTATTAATATAATCTAATAATCTTTGGGACAAAGATAATCTCTTTTATTCATATACAAGATGAAAGGTTACAACCTTTTCTTCCAGACACCGCTCTATGAACCAAGTCTGTGCTCCTCTGTCATGACTCCAAGTGCACGAATCCCACATAGAATTCTCACAACCAACATGCCAACATTGGGAGAAGGAAGGGTTGCATAGGGAGAATGGAAGGAAGGGAAAGCTCAAGTTAAAACACAGAGCTAGATGCAAAACTTAGGCAATGAGAGAAAAAAGATTTTGGCAGAGTTTTCTTATTCTCTTGTTCTTATGTCCAAATGACTCCCCTAGACCTCTTTTTATATGATAAAATGATGGTTATTTTTTTGGGCGAAGGGATATAGGGGGTAAAATAGTTAGGAAACCCTTCATAGCCCGTAAACTCCATCAAAATACGCACAATTTTATATTTTTTCATTTTTTGGAGGTAAATGCGAGCTAAATAACATGCATCAGGTGTATGTACGTGGGTGGAATATCATGAAACATGTGTATGTACACAGGCTAATAGTGTAGTAGGACACGTACATTATCCAAAAAAATATTTTTTAGAAGGAAACTTCAGCGTAGAAAAAAAATGGAAATTAATATCCAATTAATGAATACCAAAATATTGTACTATTGGCAACTACTTGAATTTCTTCCATTCTACTAGAAAATAAATCATGCCTAATTTTTCTAATTGCAAACATCTCCTTTGACATTTGGATTCTTTTACTAGAAACCTTGGGTTCCCCTATCCCTCCTGTTTTTCTTCCATATCATACTTTCTCATAATATCTTTTATTCATATAATCTCATAATCTTTGGGACAAAGATAATCTCTTTTATTCATATACAAGATGAAAGGTTACAACCTTTTCTTCTAGACACTGCTCTACGAACCAAGTCTATGCTCCTCTATCATGACTCTAAGTGCACGAATCCCACATAGAATTCTCACAACCAACATGCCAACATTGGGAGAAGGAAGGGTTGCATAGGGAGAATGGAAGGAATGAAAATCTCAAGTTAAAACTCGGAGCTAGATGCAAAACTCAGGCAATGAGAGAAAAAATATTTTGGCAAAGTTTTCTTATTCTCTTGTTCATATGTCCAAATGACTCCCCTAGAACTCTTTTTATATGATAAAACGATGGTTATTCGTTTTGGCGAAGGGATATAGGGGTTTAAATAGTTAGAAAACCCTTCATAGCCCGTAAACTCCATCGAAATATGCACAATTTTATATTTTTTCATTTTTTGGAGGTAAATGCGGGCTAACTAGCATGAATCCGGTTTATGTACGTGGGTGGAATATCATTAAACATGTGTATGTATGCAGGATAATAGTGTAGTAGGACACATACATTATCCAAAAAGTCATTTTTTAGAAGGAAACTTCAGCAGTATGCTTGGAAAATGATGCAAATGGATGGGCCAATGTCGGAAAATACCTCAACATAATGGAATTTACCCTTGACCATACATCAATGACCTGGTTCCCATGGCTCCTTGAAAATATAGCAAAGCTTCTTCCTCCTTAGTTCTCTCCATGTTTCCTCATCCAACCCGTCCTTTCTTGTCCATGTCTTATGGGGAGGTTTTGACACTTAATCCTTCTATGGGATAAATTGTTTTGCCGATGTATTCTTGGAAGATGTGTCTTCCATATCTTGATTCTTCATGATGGAATCCTGCAATGTGGGTGCTATACCTTAACCAAACCTCCCAAACATTTAGCTAGACCCTATGTGAATAACATCATCGGCTTCTACTAAAAAATATAGTTCACCATTACTTCCATCCTATGGAATTCTATGATGTATGCCTTTCGTGTACATGTCTACTTTAATTATTCCAACTCCATGAAGTGGACCTCACGAGCCTTTTGATCCATATTTGGATCCAAGAGCTTGATGGGGCTAAGAAAGGCTTAAAAATCAAAGTTCTCAGAATGGATTCAAAATGAACTTGTGTGTAGAACTCATTGATACGAACCCAACACAACTTGAACGACCTCAAATAGACGTCATATGCTCCAGATATCATGATATGTTCATTTGACCAAACATGCAAAAAATGATGGCTGTACAGTCCATACAATACTGTATAGGCCATACAACTGATGTGGCAGGGAACAATTGGCATTGACGTGCCAACATATGGAGGTGATACATGGTAGTTGACCGTACAGTGAATGAGCATAAGGATTGACACATGGTAGGCTGACTGGACAGACAGGTGGTCCAATCACGGAGTGACATGTGTCACCACTACAAGGGTGACATGTGACATTTCCATACGACGTTTACGTGGCATGTGATATGGAAGATGTGGAAATTTGGATGAATCAAATGCTGACACATGGCATCGGCTTGAACGAGTGGTGAGGTGCCACATGGCACCCAGGTATTGGTTGTTGGTTTTGGTAAAATATTATAGTTAATGGGGTTCGAACGATGGACCTCATGGGCACCAAAGCTTTGCATAGGTCGGGCTACCATCTTTCCTATAGGTGTCACTTGATAGATATGGGTGCATTTTTATATTTAAGTTTGAGTTTAAGGACTGTTGGGCGAAGTTAGGGCTCGGGCCTAGCCCCAACCCTCAGTGTAAACCAATCCACATGACCATTCCAATGTGACCACACTTGATGTTTCATGCGTGATGTGTGGTAGGTAGCCCACGGTTCTCGACACCTATAACCCATGTGACTCGGGATTATAACTTATGGAGCGAAGGGTTCATGGTTACCCCCGATCGGTCGGGCTAGCCCACCGACCAGGGGATAACAGAACAAGGCTATACCCGTATACATGGAGTGCATGGAGCTTGAGGCCTGGACACATGGACTATGCATGTGACCAAGAGTTTATAATTAAGGGGGCCAATGCACTAAGAACCAGCACTAGGCCACATAGTATAATCCCATACGACCAGGGGCCAACGAGTAAGGGATTGTGACGCAACACCCCTACCTCAGCAGGTTCTTCTTGACCTCCCGGTCTAAGGATCATTCTTAATCTCCCCTTGAGCCTAAATGGCTCTTTGATTCCTAGCTAGAATATTCACACTTGTAACCACAGGTCCTTCTTAGGAGCTACACCTGTGAAAACAAGCACTAGGCACTAACTCTTACCCACGTGAAAAACCAATGTGATCACCAACTTTTCCTGAAAGGGTATTTCACGAATCGTGATTTTGCGGGTATTGGCGTGATACAAACCCAAAAATCCTCCTCCACAAAAACCTGAAACCCAATGTGGGACCTCTCCCCAAGACTAGATCTGACAGTCCTGTGTCTCCTCCTCGATCGACGACCATGATCATGTCGTGACTTCGTGTTTCATGATGTCGGGACTATTTGTGTAACGCAAGCCCAATCCTCCAACTCCCAACTTCCGAAATGTCGAGATCTGAACTCAAGAGATCAATGACTCTCATCGATCCAGATCCAACATATACTATTCCTCCTGGGCTTGTGAGCACTGAAAGGTTATCAACCTCTCCCTTTCCCCTGATCTGCTAGATCCAATGGCTCACGAAATTTCTGTATTCCTCCCTCCGAGAAGTTCCACTATCCGTTCATATTTTCAATGGCTCCAAGACAAAGGACTTGGCGTCAATTCTTCTAGGGTCAACCTCTGTGAGGTGACTTCAACCTTCTTCTTTTCTACTACAAAATCAAGAATTCCAAGGGTTATTTGTGCACACTCCTTGTGACACTCACGATAAACTATGGTTATCTGATGTCTTCCTCTTCTGTGCACTCCTTGCAATAGAAATCCTTCAACCCCTCACTTGGGTTGGAAAAGCATAGGACTTCAACCAATATGCACACTCCTTGCATGGCTCTATGCTATACTCGTACTTCTACTGGTATGAGAACAACGGTAGCTCTCCTGAGTTTTTCTGAGGTAAAACTCGGAACTTGTCAACACACACCTTGCGGACTTTCACTGCACTCCTTGCAGGAACTATCAGGATGTGAAACAATTGCAACTCATTCTCTCCCTCTCAAAGACTTCATACATTCAATCACGAAATCATACATACACACAACATTGAAATAAATGCATAAGAGATACTGGAATTTACTGTAAACATACCATTTAATAGATGTAAACAAAATTCATAAAAACCATGAAATTTGGATCAAAGCTTCCTTATATTAATCCAAGTACATCTCTACATGGGCTCTATAGCATCAGTTATTTTCTTATACGCTCTTCTACAATCTTTGTTCTTCTATTCTCTTGCTCTACAACTCTGTAATTCTTACCATGAGAATAATGATACATTACAATACATTCGAGGGAGATTTCTAGAGTTTTCCCTCCTACAACTCTAGCTATCTAATTGAATTAAAGTCTACAACTAATTTACATTCATTACATTAAATGCTTCCTTATCTGAAAGATGAGAGAAACTTCTCAAGATCTATATTACAATTCAAAACATAAATGTGAATGCATCCTTTCAAGATATTACATTAATGTATTATCCTTTCAAATTCAAAATGCTTTCAAAACGTGCGCTGGTGCATATCTAGCTGTCCTCCACTTTTGTGCTTGCTTTGCTGGCTTGATTACGATGCTTCTGCATCATACTCCTCTGGTTGAAAAATTCACGAACTCATGTTCATGAGCTCCTACACGGTCTATCCATTGTTTTGGATATTCGCTTCACTTTCCCAATTGACATCCTCAATCGGGTGTCCTTTCCATTTGAACAAATACTCAAAATATGTCTTTCTCTGAGTCTTTTTGCTAATTCTTTGATCAATGACCTTTTCCATATGCGAATTTTCATCTACAGGCATATGTTTGACCCATTGTATTTATTTCTGATTCTCTTCTCCTCTTGCTTCACCTTCTCTATAAGGATACAGATCTGTTACATTGAATATAGGTGATATTCCCACATCATCTGACAACTCTACCTCATAAGAATTTGCTTCGAATTTCTTTATGATTTTACACAGCCCTATATTTTTCATCTTCAGTTTATTATACGTTCCCCTTGGGAACCTTTCTTTTCTTAGGTGTGCTAAGACTAAATCTCCCACTTCAAACTGAAGTTCTTTTCTATGTTGATCTACTCTGCACTTATATTTCTGGTTAGAATTTTGCAACAGCTCTTTGATATTACCGTGGAGCTCTTACATCTCTGCTGAAAATTATTTCGCTCCAGCACTTCTGAATTCACTCTGCTCTAAGTCCCTCAACTGAGACACTCCTCTCAGCTGCATTTCATACATTATCTATAATGGGGTTTTTCCTATGATCCTGTTAGGTGAATCGTTATATGAAAAATCCGCTTGTGGCAGAATCTGATCCCACTGACTGTGATGTTCACCTATTAAACTCCTCAACAAGTCCCCTAAAATTCGATTTACTACCTCAGTCTATCCGTCCGTCTAAGGGTGATATGCTGAGCTAAAAGATAAATTTGTCCCCATCTTTTTCCATAGCATCCTCCATAAATGACCAACAAATTTGGTATCTCGATCTGAAAGAATATTCTTGGGTAAGCCATGAAGTCAAACAACTTCTCTAAAAAATAGGCTTGCAATGTGTGTTGCATCACTAGTTTTCTGACATGGAATGAAATGTGCCATTTTTGAGAATTTGTCGATTACCACGAATATGGAATCACAACCTCTTTGTGTACTTGGCAGTCTTAACACAAAATCCATTCTTACCACGTCCCACGGCCTCTCTGGTACTGGAAATGGTTAATACAATCCTATATTCTGTTTTTTTCCCTTTGCATGATGGGAAATTCTACAGTTGTTGACAAATTTCTTGGCATCTGTCCTCATCCCTGGCCAATAATATAAATTGTTCAGTTGTGCAAACATTTTGTTATGGCCGAAATGTCCAGCCAATCCTCCACTATGTTTTTCCTTCAGAAGACTCTCTCTCATAGAATTCTTCGAGATACACAACTGATTTCCTTTGAATAATAATCCATCCTGGATTAAGTATTCAATCCATTGGCTTCTATCTCTCAGAACAGGATTCTCACATGCTTCATAAGCATCCATGAAATCTGAATCATCCGTGTACATATCCTTAAGGTTATCAAAACCTAAGGTCTTCACACAAAACTCCTGCAGAATAAAACATTTCCTACTCAACGCATCAACAACCTTGTTAGTAGTTCCAGGAATGTGCTTTATAAAAAAATTAAATTTCTACATAAATTCAACCCATTTCGCATGTTTCTGGTTCAATTTCTCTTGTCGAGTTATGAATTGTAAATCATGGTTGTGGTTGTCACTAAACAAAACAAACTCTTTCGAAACAAAGTAGTGCCTCCATTTCTTCAGTGCATGTATGACTACATAAAACTCTTTATCATACGTGGAATATTCAATCTTGGCACACTGAAGTGTGCAATTGGTCTATTGTCTTGGCTTAAGACTACTCCAACCACAAACCCACTTGTGTCACATCTTACTTGAAATGTCTTACTGAAATCTGGAAGAACCAGAACTGGTTGTCCAGTTGTATTTTCCTTCAACATCTTAAAAATTTTCTTTGCTTCCTCTATCCAATGAAAATATTTATGTCTTTTCTTGACTCTGTACATAATTAGCACAAAAATTCCACTAAAATTTCTGATGAACTCCCTGTAAAAACTAGCTAGTCCATGGAATCTTCTGAGTTCAAATATGTTTCTCGAAAATGGCCATTCTTTGATCGCTTTTACCTTTTCAGGATCCATCTTCAAATCATTTGAAGAGATCACAAAACCCAAATAAATGAGTTATTTCTTCATGAAAGATGACTTCTTCCGATTTATCAGCAACGTCTCTTGATGCAACCTCCTCATCACTAGAGTTAGGTGTCTCAAGTTCTCTTCCTCAATCTTACTGAAGATCAATATATCATCAAGATACACAATTACAAACTTTCTAATGAAATCTTTCAGGACTTCATTCATTAACCTCATGAAAGTACTTGGCGCATTCGTCAAACCAAACAACATGACAAGTGTTGATTAAGGTTGGTTGTCATTGATGTCAACACTTAAAGAAAGCCCTGTAGCACAAAGGTTTGGGTAATGGACCCAATATTATTTTATGTAAATATGACTCATTAATTTTTTGTCATGCTTGATAAGAAGTAAATATGGATGAACTCCAAAGTGCTCCCCTTATGGTGAAAGCCCTCACGAGAAGATGTTTTGCAGAGTAAGAGAACTCATGCTTAATTATGGAATAATGAGATGAAGGATAGTGAATTTGTCAGAGAAACTATCCTATATGGATAGTGCTTGTCATTCCATTTTTGGTGGTATGTAGAACATCACATAACTCCTCACGGTTAGAGAGTTATGACCATGTGAAGTTGGAGAACCTAGGTTTGGGTAATGGACCCAAGTTTGTTTGATGGATAACAATATGTTTTTTGATATATTTGAAGGTAATACTATTCTATATGGATATTACATTTCATTCCATTTCTGGTGGTATGTGGAATGTCACATAACTCCTCACGGTTTGAGAGTTATGGCCTTGCGAAGTTGGAGGACCCTCATATGTCATCTAGAAGCCCCAAAAGGTCAAAGTAGTCAAAGTGGTTTAAGAGATTTTAAAAGGTAAATAATAAAGTGAAGTGATGAGTGTATTATAATTCAAAGTGAATACAAAATAAAAAATTTCAATAATAAATTTAATGGAGAAATTAGAAGTGGGTTAACCCTAAAATAAGGAAAGTGGGCCAAGTGACCTAGAAGATGTTTTTAAGGAAGCTACTTGGAGAGTATAAATAAGAGGCAAGGCTCTATAAATTTAATTACACTTGATCATATTGAATATATATAAGTGTCTGAGGTAACAAAGAATATCTAAGACAAATTTATGAGGGAAGGTGAAGAAAAGAAGGCCGAAATACAAGGAAGGATAAATTCTTTTGATGGTGCTTTCTAAGGTATGTTATTTACAGGTCATCTCACCATTTTTTCTATAATTTTTTTTCTATAATGATTCAGACCATGAAATTGCTATTCCATTACGAAAACATACCCAAGTATATTTGGTAAACAATTCAGCTTCTGGGTCGTTGTATTTTGGGATTTACACTCTGTGGAAAATAGGGTTTGTGGCTAGTCCTAAAACTAGTCAAAACATGTGTTTCGGGTAAAAACGTCATAATGTCTTCATAACAGATCAAAATTTAGTGAGACAAAATGTGTTGGTTAGGGTACAGTATTTATTATGTTTTGTAACATTTTCATATCAATTCAACAAATATTTTGTGCGGAGCACGCTCTATAAGGTCGCTCTCTAGAATACGCTACAATTCAACAACGTATGCCATTTTTTCTATAACTCATTCTATGAGAGGTTCCAAATAGTGAAACCTAGAGGAATTACATAAAAAACACCGAAGAACATTGTATAGTGGTTTCAAATCTTTATACATTATAGGTTCAAAGTTATAATTACTTCAAGTTAGGGTTGTTGACTAATCCAAAACTAGGCATGTGAGACTAAATAAAAGTTTGATGAAAATGCTAGTCTCTTATTTTTAAAGTTAAGTAAGGTTTGCAAGAATGTGATCATATACACCAGGTTTGTTACAGAGCAACAAATCATATTTGGATGATGAAATTGATAAGGGATTTTGGTTAAGGTATATGTTGAGTACATGGTTTAGATAGGTAGTTGATGAGTTAGCACATACATGAGGTGTATAGTTGATGATGTTGGTTCATATTGATGAGTCATATTTTATGAGTAGTTGACACATGATTGGTACATACTTGGTACATGGTTAGATGCACTTGTTTATGGTACAGTTTGATTACAGGTTGTTTGGTATAGGTTGGTGCATGGTTGATGCACTTGTTTATGGTACAGGTTGATTACAGGTTGATGCATAGTTTAGATTTATTGGTACAGGTTTACAATGGTATATATCACAGTGATAGTGTGACAATGGTTCCATCATTCTACTTCTACTTCAAGGTGGCAGGATGGGGCAAGGATAGGTGGTTGTAGCCACCTTTCGGTTGTAGCCAGAGAACATAGGGGGTTGTAGCCTCCTTCTAGTTGTATCCAGATAATTGGGGAGTTGGAGCTTCCCTTAGGTTGTAGCATGAGAAACTAGGGGTTTGGAGCCTCCTTCCAGTTGTAGATGGAAAAGAAAGGAAGTTAGTGCTCCCAATGAATGTAATTCTTCAGGACATATAAGTAAAACCATTATGTGGTTTTCTCCCGATTTGGGTTTCCATGTAAAACACTGGTGTACTATGTATGTGTGTGATTGTTTATTTCTTACTGCTTATTATTGGATAATAATTCTACATTTATATAACATTTGAAGAAAAAGTATTATAATTATGCTATTACTGATTCACCCCCCTCTCAGTAACCCAACAATTGGAATCAGAGAAGGTTCCTTCAGAAATCAGTTTAACCCCTGAAAGGTAGATCATGGAGAGTACCAACTTGTATAAAAATGGAATACCACAGTTTGATGGACAAAATAATGCTTTTTGGAGCATAAGGGTGAAGACATATATACATGCATAGGGATTTCAAGTTTGGAAATCAATTGTAGATGGATATACAACACCAACAGTTCCACCAACAAATGACAAAGCAGTGAAACTCGGTGAGAATAATTCACCAAAGTTGCACATTGCAAATCTGCTAAAGAGATTTGGGACAAGCTTCGAAATATTTATGAAGGAGATTCAAAAGTCAAAGCAACAAAGATTCAAACTTATAGAGGTTAGTTCGAACAACTAAAAAAGAAGAAAGATGAAGATATCGCAGCCTACTTCTTAGGAGTCGATGAAACAATGAATGCAATCATAGGATTGGCAGAAGAAATCGAAGAATCTGTAATTGTTCAAAAGGTACTAAGATCTCTTCTTATGAGATTCAACTCTAAGATATCAACACTAGAAGAAAGATCAGATCTAAACTCAATAAGCATGGATGAACTGCGTGGAATCTTCACAGCATATGAGATAAGAACTGAACAAGAAAATCCATATGTAAAATAATCAACCTTCAAAGCATCCAAAAGATCAATGAAAAATAAAAAGGAACAAGAAGAATATAGCAACAACAGTGATGTCTTGGAAGATGATGAAGAAGTGGCCAACTTCGTCAAAAGACTGGACAAGGGAACCAACAATAGGTATAGAGGTAAGATTTCTTTAATTTGTTTTAATTGTGATGGTATTGGTCATTTTTCTAACAAATGTCCTCATAAGAAAAATAGAAATGATGAAGTTTACTCAAGAGGAAGACAAACATATAAAGGTAAAAGAACTACAAATAAAGTTTTCAAGAAAAAAATTTGCACCAAAGAAGACATCTGATCATCAGATAAAGATGAAGTCAGTGACAGTGAAACAGGGAGAGTTCTATTCATGGCAGCAGAAGACTCTGATAAAGAATATTCCGAAGAATAATATGAAGAAGCATATAAAGAAGAAATTTAAGAGGTAGAAGTTGACTTCCAAGAAGAATTAATGAGTGTCATAGAAGTTATCAGAATATAAAAGAAGAAAAACAAGAAACTACAAAAAGAACTAGATAAGAAAAAAAACACTCAAGAACTAGAACAAATGATCACAAAATTGAAGGTTCAAATAGAAGAATATAAAAGAATTGAAGAAGCACTCAAAGAACGGCTAGAAGGAAATGACATGATCATTGGAAACCTGGAAGCAAAGATTGTCACACTAAGAAAGGATATTCAAAAGAAAAATATGTAGAATAACTCAAAAGTTCTGGATGACATTATCGGCAGTCAAAAATATCATATTGACAAGTCCGGACTTGGATACAATTAGACAGAAAAGGGATCAAGCTCCAAAACAACAGAGCAATAAACAAATCCAAAAAGCTATGCATAAGCAATCAAAGGGGATAAAAATACATACAAGGAAGATTACAGGGACACTCCTCCACTGAGAAGATTTAGATTTCAGAATCAACAACAGATAGATAGGCCTCAAGAAGAAGAAGGATTCATAAGAGCACCTCATTTAAGAAGATATTCAGGTACGAGGTATCAAACTATATTTTTTGGTTTATGTTATGCATGTAATAATTTTGGACATAAAGATGTAAATTGTAGAGCTAACAACAGGAACAATAACTACTTTGAGAGCCATACACAAAGGGGTTATTCAAGAAGACCTAATGAAACATGGAGAATAAGTTACAACAAGTTTGAATCTTTGAGCACTGAAGTGGAATATTACAAATGTAACAATTTTGGACACATGGCCAAAAATTGCAGAATGACAGTCCCTCCTAAAGAACCTCAACAGAGTCATAGAAAAAAACCTCATAAAACAACATGGATAAGAAAGAAAGATTAGTATAGAAATAAAGAATGCACAGTCGCTCTACAAGATAAATAGAAGAAACGTGGTTGGTATGTTGACAGTGGATGTTCAAAACACATGATAGGTGATAGAGACAAGTTTCTTACATTACAAAAGGAAAGAGATGGATCAATATCCTTCAGAAATGATGATTCAACCAAAATCATTGGAAAAGGGATAGTCTGAACTGGGAACAAGAATGAAAAGGCAGAAAATGTTCTACTAGTAGAAGATATGAAACATAATCTTTTAAGTGTGAGTCAAATGTGTGACCAAGGTCATAAATTTACTTTCGATTCACAAAAGTGTGAGATAAGAAAAGAAGGTTCAG
>ML794147.1:295817-309011 GCA_009831015.1 Picea engelmannii
CCGAGCTTCGGTTAGTGAAATTTTAACTTCACCTTACCACGCACTTGCGCTCGGCGTGTGAACTTGCTCTGTTTCTCTCAGAGCTTTTAACTTAATCAGTCTCAAAGGGACTTGACCCTTCAGTGTTTTCCAAAAGACTTTCTAGTGTCCTCCTGGCACCCTCTACACTCGTCTCCTGGAGTCTTTCAAACTTAAAACAAGTTCCCTCTATAAGCACTCCTTGCGTTGGATATGTGCACTCTTCATACCAAAAGTTCCACGCTATCTCTTCTGAGCTTCATTTTCTGAACTGGAAGAATTATGTGTCTCTTCCATTTCTTTGCACTTTGTGGCAATTCAAATCAGTTCTGGCACTCGTCAACCTTCTGCAATACAAATGCGCAGACGATTAGAATTTGTCAGGCCTTTGTTTCTTGACAATTCCTCATCTTTCATTACAATCGACGTTAAGAAAATGTTTCAATTTCACAACTTTTCAGAGCTCTGCTCGGCTCTGCAATTTTCGGCACTTTGGGATTTCGAGACTTCGGTTTTTAGGTACCCGAGACTTAGGGTTTTCGGCACTAGGGAGTTCGTTTTGCAGTGACTCCCAACCTTTTATCATTTCAATTCCTGAATTTCGAAAATTCAGTTTCCTTATTCTCCGGGCCCACAACATAGTTGTCGTCCTTAAAATCCGCTACTATTCTTTTGTCTTCGGATATTTCGGGACTTCGGGACTTCGGGTTTTGGGGTTTCGGTCCACGAGGCTTTTAGACTTTCTTTCCTTCCCAACCCCCGACTTCCGAAATTCCAATTTACTTTACCCTCCGGACCCACATAGAACAATGGTCACCCACAACCACGGTGGAACGTGGCATGTTCATGAGGGTCCACGTCGCTTTTAATGATGTCATCGGGTCCCACCTCTCTCGCTTCTCTTCTTGATCCACTGGCACATGGTACATCTCCATGTGTCCACGTCCATTCCTAGAAGAATCCAACGATCAGATCTTTCTCAGATCTACGACGCAGATCCTTTCAGCATTTCAGGGTTTCGGTTGTCGGAAGTTCGTGCATCCACACATCTTCAACTTCCATTTGCCGAATCTCGAATTCACTGTCTACTAACTTACTTGATCCAACGGTCAAGTTCTTCTCCCCATGATCTATGGTGTAGATTGTTTCGGGATTTTGGTTTTCGAAGGTGTTCACCTCTTCTCACCTCCCATCTCCCAAAACATCGATTTCTTCCTCACATCAGACGGTCGTTACAGACCCTGATATTCCCCGAAGGAATCTCATCTGTTCATCGAGACTTAGCCACATGCTAACGTCTCGACATTATGGGTCGGGATTTATCAAGGCGAGAGCCCAAGTTCTTGTCAACAGAACTCCCGAATCCCCGATCCCCTATTTCCTGAAACGGGTAATATCTTGACACGTCGCCTCCTTAAATCGGTCGGTCCAGATCTATCTTGGGATTTCCACCATGGAAAGTCCTGATCTCTTGTCATCAGGACTCTCGATATCGCGATTCCCGATTTCCCGAAATGGGAAATCTCACGACACATGGCCTCCGTCATTCGGATGGTCTAGATCTATTTCGGGCTTTCACCCCTTATTCATTGGGGTTTTAACCCTTGGATATCTCTTGACAGAGCCAACGGATGTCGGGTTTTCCAGTCGAGATCTGATGGCTCAGACGGTTCCTAACTAACTCAGGATTTTGCGTATCGCGATTTCCACACTCCTGTGCAATTCCAAAGGGCTTTAAACCCCGTGCACACTTTCCAGATCTAATGGTCACGAGGGTTCACCTTCCCTCCCGAACAGATCCTAAAGCTCCTGCACTTATAGTGTGGAGTCCTCTCTCCCTTTGGACTTATACCACACTGGTTGCGGTTTCATAATGCCGCTATACCTCCTGAGCTTAAAACTCGTCAAGTAACTCCTTGACACTTTGGAGAAAAACAGGGTCCGAAATTAGCCTTCCAGACCCAATTTCCCTTCGCATTCTCGGTCTAAAGACCACTCCACTAGCCCATCTAGGCTCAGTGTCGAAACCTTGGCTCTGATACCAAACTGTAGCGCACCTTTTCTGCTACTAAGGTTTAATCGCTCTTAAAAGAAGACTATAACACCACTTTGTACATAACTCATATAGATGTTATTTAACCCACGTGCATTTAAACAATAAACACATTCAACACAGAGTATTCATATGAATTACTGCCATAATCAGCAAGCAATTAGATTTTCATATTAATTCATATACACAGCGGAAAACATGATACATAAGCAGCATGGTCATGCAAAACATGATTAAAGCATAATCAGATACTTATCTTTATCAATGGTAGATTCCACCAACCAAGTGCAGGCCTTCCACGAACCTCCCAGCCTTAAACCACACTGCTCATCAGCTCAGCAGTGGGTCACCCCCGAGCTGGGACTAAGATCCACCCCAATACAAGGAATACTAGGCTAGCTGAGGTTATAGGGAAAACAACACACAAACACAAGGAAGGAATTCTCTCCCAGGAACCTCCCACGCTCACTGCCCACAGACCCTCATTCCCCACATGCCTGTTCCACCCCAGGAGAATACACCTTATCTATCACCTGGACAGTCCTTCAGCTGCTAATCTCCCTTGCCTTGGGTTACAGGCACAAGCCGAACCAAAAGTCTCCAGGCTCTATGGTAGCTACATGGTTCCTTCCAGGAGTCCTCTCCTTCCTCCGCACACTCTCTCACCTGGAGAGAATCGCTCACAGGACAACAACCTGTTCTACCAACCTCAATCACCTCTCTCACCTGGAGAGAGCATTGTACCACTGACCAACAAGACCCCACGTAGTCCAACACTGCATGGTCACAACAACCACGGGGAAAACAGACACGGGATTTCCAACAGGTTCAACAATGGCAGGTCATTTCTTATTTCCCAATCTGCCAACACAGGTTAGACTCACGCTCTGGTTGTTGGGGATGCGTGACAAATAATCCACGTAGGGTTCAACGCAGATTCGAACTATTCAGACAGGGGATGTACTGACTAACTCGAAACAAACACAGATACACGCCTTTTCGATTCAGAGGATGCATGAGGGTTTCTCTGCAGGAGTCAGACCAGTTCACCTTCTGGAAGTTCGAGGGTCAAATGGAGGAGGAGGAGGAGGAGCCTTTCTCATGTCTCACCTTGGTTTTTTATTCGCATGCGTCAGGGTTGACACTTGTCACCCATGGAACTGCATGCATTCCACCAGCATGCATCACCCTTGTACGTCCTCCCTTGCCAAAACTTAGGATAAAACACAAAATGCACATGTCTTTTTGGAATAATATTAAAATATTATTCCCAGGCTTAAGCCCCCTAGGCTTAGCCCCCAGGCTCAACACTTAGCCCCTTTCCCACCTTCCAGCCCCTAATTCCTTGCCCACTCTATGGATGCTTAGTCCCCCTTCACTCATTCATCATGGTCGGTCTGCACCTGGCGGTGTTTATATTTTATTAAATGTTCTTCATATATACAAGTACAACAACAGGCTCCTGGCCTTCAACACTTAGGCTCCCTGGCCTAACAAACACATAAGTCTCCAGCTTATAAGAACTTGGCTCACCAGCCTATAAAACATAATCAAAATTCCTTTCAGAACATGGTTTACAACGGGGCTCGGCCTTGGGGACACTACAGGCATGGTTCCAGGGGGAGCATATTTATCAGATGCAAAGGACAGAGGCAGATTTATCAGATCCAAAGGACATAGGCATGGTTCCAGGGGGAACATGAGTGATATGATTTCAGTATTGCATCAAAGTGTTGCCATCAATGCCAAAGGGGGAGATTGTTGATTAAGGTTGGTTGTCATTGATATCAACCCTTGAAGAAAGACCTATAGAAAAAAGGTTTGGGTAATGGACCCAATATTGTTTGATGTAAATATGACTCATTATTGTTTTGTCATGGTTGATAAGAAGTAAATATTAATGAACTCGAAAGTGGTCCTCTTATGGTGAAAGCCCTCACGGGAAGACACTTTGCGGAGTAAGAGAAACCATGCTTAATTGTGGAATAATGAGATTAAGGATAGTGAATTTGTCAGGGAAACCATCCTATATGGATAGTGTTTTTCATTCTATTTCCAGTGGTATGTAGAACGTCACATAAATCCTCATGGTTAGAGAGTTATGACCATGTGAAGTTGGAGAACCCAGGTTTAGGTAATGGACCCAAGTTTGTTTGATATATAAAAGTATGATTTTTTTTTATATATTTGAAGTTAATACTATTCTAGATGTATAGTACATGTCATTCCATTTATGGTGGTATGTGGAATTTCACATAACTCCTCACGGTTTGAGAGTTATGGCCTTACGAAGTTCAAGGACTCTCATATGTCATCTAGAAGCCCCAAAAGGTCAGAGTAGTCAACGTGGTTTAAGAGATTTTAAAAGGTAAATAATAAAGTGAAGTGATGAGTGTATTATAATTCAATGTGAATACAAAATAATTTTTTTCAATAATAAATTTAATGGAGAAATTAGAAGTGGGTTAACCCTAAAATAAGGAAAGTGGGCCAAGTGGCCTAGAACATGTTTTTAAGGAAGCTACTTGGAGAGTATAAATAAGAGGCAAGGCTCTCTCATTTTAACTACACTTGAGAATATTGAATATATATAGGTGTTTGAGATAACCAAGGATATCTAAGCCAAATTTCTAAGGGAAGGTGAAGAAAAGAGGGCCGAAATGCAAGGAAGGATAAATTATTTTGATGGTGCTTTCTAAGGTATGCTATTTACAGGTCATCTCACCATTTTCGATATACATTTTTTTCTATAATGATTCATACCATGAAATTGCTATGAAATTGATAAAACATACCCAAGTATCTGTGGTAAACAATTTACCTTGTGGGTCATTTTATTTTTGGAGTTACACTCCGTGGAAAATAGGGTTTGTGGCTAGTCCTGAAACTAGTAAAAAACAAGTGCTTTGGTTAAAAATGTCATAAAGTCTTCATAACATATCCAAATTCAATGAGACAAAATGTGTTGGTTAGGGTACCATATTTAGTAGGCCTTGTAATAGTTTCAGATCAATTCAAAAAATATTTCGTGTGGGGCACTCTCTATAAGGTTGCTCTCTAGAATAAGCCAGAATTCAACAAGGTATGCCATTTTTTCTATAACTCCTTTTATGAGAGGCTCCAAGTAGTGACACCTGGAGGAATTTCATAAAACACACTGAAGAATATTGTGTATTAGTTTCATATCTTTATACATTACATGTTCAAATTTATGATTACTTCAAGTTAGGGTTGTTGAATAATCCAAAACTAGGCATGTGAGACTAAAGAAAAGTTTGATGAAAATGCTAGTCTCTTGTTGTTAAAGTTAAGTAAGGTTTGCAGGAATGTCATCATATACACCAGGTCTATTACAAAGCTACAAATCAGATTTGTATGCTGAAATTGATGAGGGCTTTTGGTTGAGGTGTTGGATCATGTTGTCATTGATGTCAATGGTTTGATTATTTGGGAGATTGTTGGATCATACGTCATTGATGAAAATGGTTTGATTGATTGATGTCATTGATTGATGAATGAATATGATTCCCTTGATGAGAATGATAGATGTCCAAGTGGAAACCAATTGATAAATATGGATCATTGATATGATGCCCTTGATGAGAATGATAGATGTCCAAGTGGAAACCAATTGATAAAGATGGATCATTGATATGATGCCTTTGATGAGAATGATAGATGTCCAAGTGGAAACCAATTGATAAAGATGAATCATTGATATGATGCCCTTAATGAGAATGATAGATGTCCAAGTGGAAACCAATTGATGATGATGGATCAATGAGTTGTCATTGATACATGATGCATAGTTTATATATATGATGCAGTGGTGAATTGATGCAAAGATGAATCATTATTTTCTTCTCATGGTTGATAAGGTGCACAAATGTATGAACTTCAAAGTGGTCCCCTTATGGTGAAATCCCTCACGAGAAGATGCTTTACGGATTGAGTTATCCTATAAGAATGATTGGAGGACCCATGCTTCCATATGGATTAATGAGATGAATATCAATGAAGTTATTGGTGAAACTATCCTAGATGGATATTGCTTGACATGCCATTTCTGGTGGTATGTGGAATGTCACATAACTCCTCACGGTTTGAGAGTTATGGCTCTACGAAGTTGAAGGACCCCCATATGATGGCTTGAAGCCCCAAAAGGTCAAACAAGTCAAAGTGCTTGAAAAAAAGAAATCATTATTTAAATGATAAAGTAAAGTGACAAAATCAAGAAAGATTATTTAAATAATAAAATGAAGTGACAAAATCAAGAAGGAATATTTAAATGATAAAGTATTGGAGAACTTTCTATTCATGGAAAGTGATTAACCCTAAAATAAGGAAAATAGGTTAAGTGACCTAGAAATGGGTTAAGTAACCTAAAAATGGGTTATGTAACCAAGAAGATGAAAGTATAAATAAGAAGCTAGGATCTCTTGTAAAAAGTACATTTGGTGAGAATCCTTTTTATGGATCAATGGAGAGCTTCTTGTGAATATCTTTTGGAGTATTGATGGAGAGCTTCTTGTGAGAGCATATTATTTGTGTGGATCTCTTGAGAATGATTGAATATCGATTTTGAGGAAGAGAGTGAGAGGAGGATCTCATGTATGCATCAAAGTTTCGGCAATGTCGAAGATCTTGACGGAAAAATTCTCGGATTCACAGAAAACCCTATTTTTTGATGCCCACGCGGGCTGTCTGTGTATAGGGTGTGTGTACACATAGGATGGCTGTGTATAGGGTGAGTGTACACACGGGTTGACTGTGTACAGGGAGCCTGGAGTGGAAAAAATCATGGAGATTTGTGTTTCAGCTGGTGCCAAGCTCTTGGATGATGAGGCAGGTTCCAAATCTGCATTCTATGGACTTAGATCTATCACTGAGACACTGGTATGGTTACATTATTGTCTTGATAGATACTATGGTTTGATGTGTTGTGAATTCTTAGGGAATTCTTGGTATGGCTTCTATGATGTGGCTCAGTTTGGTTGATTTGGTTGATGGAGTGAGCAACACTCTTGTGATTCAGTAGTTACATGATTAATATGGTATACTAGTTATTTATACATGACTGAGATAGCATTCATATTGATTTGTTGTGGAGCATGAGAAAGATATTGGAGAGCTTGGATGTGTTGTGACTGGATGTGGGTTAGTTTGGATAGTGGAAGATAGAAGAGAAAGTGATTGCAGGTTGCAGAGGTTCTGAGCATGTGAAGAAAAGAAAAACCCTAGTTGCTCAGAAGCATATGCTTGTTGCATTATACACTAATCACGTTCACACAATGGCTGTAGTGAGCCAAGGCACATGCAAATGTGGGCTGCACTACTGACAGGTCGTGAACTTGTTGAAAGATTGATATCTGTTGAGGATTGTTTCCTCATATCAGTTGGTGCTGAGAATGTAAGTTGAGTCTTGCATATAGAGCTAGTGCTCTTATAGAGTTGTACTCTATTCAGTTGTTGTTGATAAACCCCAAGGATTGTAGTCCGTAATAAAAATAAAATTGTACATACATCTTGTGTTCTTTGTGTTCATTGTGGTGATGACTTGTTGATGATATATTGCTGATATATGTTGTTGATATGTGCTCGCATCTAACTGGTTATAAATGACAACAATGGGTAATGAATAAATGTTGAATGCTAATTGATGAGTTTTTGTGCAAGAGGGAAGTTTTGTGAAAAAGATCCCCACACTCATTCACCCCCCTCTAAGTGTGCTAGGTGTGTCCAACAATTTGTATTAGAGAAGGCCTTCACTACAAGCCTTAACAAGCTTGAAGGAGATCCATAGACACACAAATGGATGATGAAGTTCCAATCCTTTACGAGGAAAATTATTCTACTTGGAGAATAGAGATGAGAGTGTATTTGAAGACAATGGGAGTAGCTATTTGGAAATCAACCATCGTTGGATATATTCCGTTGAAGAACAAGTCAAAGTTTGTAGCTCAAAGGGAAGGAAATAAGAATGATGCATTGGCTCTCAAGACCATTCTTAGTGGACTCTCAAGCCCTATCAAAGAGAGCATGGGACAATGCACTTCTGCCAAGGACCTATGTGATGGTGCATGCTCCTCCCACAACCTGCAGGTCAGAAGGTCCATGTACATGGGATCTTTCTCCTTTCGCTGGCCCGAAGAACTCTCAAACGAATCTTCTATTTTCCTTTCGGAAAATCTGCACCCACAACAAATCCTCGTGGGATCCCCTCTTTTCACTTAGGATATCGGACTTCGTGATATCGCGAATCCTGTGGTCGAGCACCTACTCACTGTGACCCCGAATCCCGAAACTCTGAGACTTCGATATCAATCCGACTTGTCGGCTTTCGTGCGTTCGTGAGTTGCGACAACATACAACTCTACCCACGAACCCTGAAATCCTGATATTATATTCGCCAAAATATCAAGATGTCAAACTCTGACACGTTCCTCGCACTGGCCCCACAACTAGCCTACTCTCCCTTTCTAAACTTCAACTCGATTTGACTCCTACATCGAGAATATGCCACCTTTCCACCTTGTTGGCCTCTGTGGTCCCACACAACCCTATCAATCCTTCACGGCTTCGATCTTCGTGATTTCATGGACTTTGATAACAAGTTTTCGACCCTTCCACTCATGAAATCTCGATAGGCGATTTCATGAGTGATCCAACAGCTCCCGACTGACTTGGATCGATGGCTCTGTCTCTTCTGATCTTATACTTTCTTAGAATACTCGCGGTAACTCTCCTGCTCCTCTGTGAGATCTAACGGCTCACAAGACTTCGCGGATTCTCCACAGAGAATTCCTACCGTCCGTCTCTTCCTCTGAGAACTTCTGCGCGAACTAAGCAAAGTGTCTGTCGCTTCACGAAACTTGTCCTCCTACGGTCCCTTGTCACTACACCTTCCTTCAAACTTTCAAGGTACTTGGCCTATTGTCTTCCTTCGATGAATTTGAAGGCTTCAATTCCTTCAGGACTTTTCCACGACTTCGAGTCTTTCAAAACTCTTGCACGCACTCCTTGCGGCAGACTTTCAAACACTTCCAAGTGTTGAAATCCTTCGACTCTGCGCATGTCTGCAGTAGCAGTCCCTCAATGCTTCGCTCAGATTCACGACTCTGAGACTTTTACTCAGCCTGCACACTCCTTGCACGGATCCTGTGCCTAATTGCACTTTTGTGGAAATGAGAACAAAAGCTATCTCTCCAGAGCTTTCAGAGACAAACCTCTGAACACTTTGTCGACGTACTCCTTGCAAACAATTCAACTGCATTCCTTGTAGGAACTCTTGCTCAGATAGAGAAATAATTGAAACTCATTCCTTTTTCCTTTCCTCTCAGATTTTGAACATTCAACAAGAAATCATTCATACATTGCATAAAAGAAAATGTACAGTAGAAAGAGTGAAATAACCATGAGCATAACATTCAACATACACACAGAGAGAACAAACATGACGCCATGAATTTGTATCAAAGCTTTCTTTATTAATTCAAATTTCCGTACATGGGTGTTTTCACACAACTCTTTGCTTCTCCTCTATTCTCTTCTCTACTCTTCATAATAATCATACTCATGTTACAATACACAATGAGGGTGCCTATATTCCGTTTCCCTCTTGCACTCTAAAATTGTCTAATCTAACATTCAATTCTATCTACTTGCATTAACTACTATAAATGCCTTCTACCTACTAAGGACTAGAGTGGATTGCTCAAGGTCCATTTACATTATACAAGGGTGCTCCTTCTTAATGGTTTCATTAATACTATAAGACATTTTCAAAAATTTTGTTGGCGCTTGTCCAACTGTCTTTGGATTCCGCGCTGGCTCGCTTGAGATGCTCCTGCATCATACTCTCTGTCTTGAAAATTTTCATGGGCTCCTGTCCATGAGCTCGTGTATGGTGTGTCCACGCCTCTGGATCTCCGCTTCGTTTTGCCAGCTGGCATATTCAACTAGATGGCCTTTCCATTTGACCAAATACTCAAAATATTTCTTTTGCCTGGTCTTCTTGCTTACTCTTTTGTCCAGTATGCATTCCATCTGCGGCTTATCTACAACTGGCATCTTCTTTGTCCATTGGATCACTGGCTACTCATTTCCTATCCCTGCTTCCTCAGCTTTATATGGGTACAAATCTGAGATATTGAATATCGGAGAAATTCCGATCCCATCGGGTAATTCAATCTCGTAAGCATTCGCCCCAAATTTCTTTAAGATCCTACATGGTCCGATTTTCTTCATCTTTAGTTTATTATATGTTCCTCTCAAGAACCTTTCCTTTATCAAATGTGCCAAAATCAAGTCAGCAACCTCAAATTGAAGTTGTCTCCTGTGCTGATCTGATCTGCGCTTATATTCCTGGCTTGAATTCTGCAATCACTCCTTCACCTGGCTGTGAAGTTCCTTCATCGCCTTTGAGAAATCTTCTGCACTAGTGCTCCTAGTTGCATTTTGTTTTGAATCTCTCAGCTTAGAAATTCCTCTCAGCGGAATTCCATAGACAATCTGAAATGGACTTTTCCCCGTGCTTATGTTAACTGAGTTGTTATAAGCAAATTTTTCCTGTGGTAATATGTTGTCCCACTGGCTGTGGTGTTCTTTCACAAGGCTTCTCAGCATGTCTCCCAGACTTCTGTTCACCACTTCTGTCTGTCCATCCATCTGAGGATGATAAGCCGAACTAAATGACAAGTTAGTTCCCAGCTTCTTCCATAAGGTCCTCCAAAATTTCCCTATGAAATTGGTGTCTCGATTCAAAACTATGCTTCTGGGTAAGCCATGAAGTCGAATGACTTCTTTGAAAAACAGATTTGCAATGTGAGTTGCGTCACTGGTATTCTGACATGGAATGAAGTGTGCCATCTTGGAAAATCTATCCACCACCACAAATATTGAGTCAAAACCTCTTTGTGTTCTTCGAAACCCCAATATGAAATCCATGTTGATTGCATCCCACGACCTCTCAGGTATGGGAAATGGTTGATAAAACCCTGCATTTTGCTTCCTGCCCTTCGAATGTTGGCAAATTCAGCATATGTCCAAAAATCTCTTGACGTCTGCTCTTATTCCCGGCCAAAAATATCACTCATTCAACTTTGTGAACGTCTTGTCGTGACCAAAGTGCCCTACCAATCCTCCACTGTGTTTCTCTTTCAACAAATTCTCCCTCATGGAGCATTTCAGAATACACAGTTGATTACCTCTAAACAATAATCCTTCCTGGATCATGTATTCTACCCATTGGCTTCTATCCTTGAGAATTAGATTCTCATCTGCTTCGTACACCTCCTTAAAATCCATATCATCTGCGTACATGTCCCTGAGGTCATCAAAACCCAACGTTTTGACTTTGAACTCCTACAATAGAAAACACTTCCTGCTCAAAGCATCAACAACTTTGTTAGCAGTACCAAAGATATGTTTAATCACAAAAGTGAAATTCTGCATATACTCAACCCATTTAACATGTCTCTGATTCAACTTCTCCTATTGAGTCACAAACTGCAGTGCATGATTGTCACTGTACAAGACAAATTCTTTCGGGATCAAGTAGTGCCTCCACTTCTTCAATGCCTTTATGATAACATAAAACTCCTTATCATAAGTGGAGTATTTCACTTTCGCTTCATTCAGCTTCTCGCTGAAGTATGCTATCGGCATGTCCTCTTGACTCAAGACTGCCCCTATTGCGAATCCGCTTGCATCACATTTCACTTGAAATGTCTTTTGGAAATCCGACAACACCAGAATTAGTTGTTCTGTAATCTTCCTCTTCAATAGATTAAAACTCTTCTCAACCTCTTCTTTCTAGTGAAAATACTTGTGTCTTTTCTTCACTATGTCCATCACCGGTGCACTAATTCCACTGAAATTCCTGATGAACTTTCGGTAGAAACTAGCCAATCCGTGAAAACTTCTCACCTCAAAAATATTCTTCGATGATGGCCAATTCTTAATTACCTCCACCTTATCTGGATCCATCCTCAACTCATCCGCAGAAATAACAAACCCCAAGTAAATGAGCTCTGTCTTCATGAATGAGGATTTCTTCATATTTATCAACAACTTCTCCTACTGTAACCTCTGCATCACTGTAGCCAAATGTTTCAGATTCTCTGCCACTGTTCTACTGAAAACTAGTATGTCATCTAGATATATGATAACAAATTTTCCGATGAACTCCCTCAGGACTTCGTTCATCAACCTCATGAAGTTACTTGGTGCATTTGTTAAGCCAAATGGCATAACAATCCATTCATACAACCCTTCATTGGTTTTGAATGATTTTTTCCATTCATCACCTTCTCTCATGCGGATTTGATGATAACCGCTTTTCAAATCAATCTTTGAAAAATACTTTGCTCCACTCAAGCAATCAATCATATCATCCATCCTTGGCAATGGAAATCTGTACCTGATGGTTATCTTGTTGATCTCCCTCAAGTTAGTACACATCCTCCAACCTCCATCTTTCTTCGGACTAAGTACTGTTGGAACAACACACAGACTCAGGCTTTCCCTAACCAAACCTTTGTCCAACAAATCCTGGACTTGCCTTTTGACCTCTTCATTCTCTTGTGGCATCAATCTGTACGCAACTTTATTTGGAAAACTATCTCTTGGTATGAGATCAATATGATGACTCACACTTCTGATCGGTGGCAACGAACGAGGTAGTTCGTCTACTACTATGTCAGCGAACTCTTCCAATAGTTCCTGAACTTCTTCTGGTAAATCATCTACTCATGTTCTGTTCAAAACAATCTTTGGTTTCCTGAACACAATGAATTGCGGTTCTTCCTTCTTCTTAACCTCTGTAAGAAGTTCCTTCCCACTCATGAGAAGTACAGTGTTGCTTGCTTCCGGTTTCACCTCCTTATCCTTGATTGGAAGCAACATGTGAGTCCTCCCATTCTTCTCCATGGTGTATGTGTTCATTCTCCCATCATGAATCACATTCCTGTCATATTTCCGTGGTCTACCCAACAATAGATGACAAACATCCATGGGAATAACATCACAGAGTATCTTATCATTATATCCTCCTATCTTAAATTCAACTAAACATTGTTTAGTGACAGTTACCTGATGTCCTTTTTGTAGCCACGAAACTCTGT